>JANTPZ010144088.1:0-17098 GCA_025593235.1 Vachellia pachyceras | reverse complement strand
TAGGCCAAATGACCATTTTGCCCCTTAGTCATTTTTACTTAGAATCCTCAAGACTCAGGACTTAGTCAATTATGATCTTTCTTTCCTCTAGGCATTTTCCTTTATATTTTTCCTTATATATGGGTCTTAAATCCTTTCGTAATTTATCGGTTTGGCCTTTATTTCCACTTACGAAATTTGGGGATATTACAAGAACGACCCGAGTATTGCATTCTACTGCAATTCTTGGTTTAAAAATATTTTGCATTTGATCCCAAGGAGTAAAGACGTGGTCAAATCAGCCACCAATTCCCGCCAATAGCCACAATAAATTAAGTGAATAAATAGATAATTACCAAAAAATGGTAATATTGAGTAGTATATATCTGTTGTCATTTTCTGTATTAAAATTTGTTATTACATGTTGCCAAAATTTTTTAATTAAATTCCTTCCTTGAGACTTTTAGTGATTCTTCCAAAAGTAATTAAATGGAGAATTTGATGATACTTGCCTAATCCTATTTTGCATTTTTCCCCTCCTTCATCACGTACATCCCTGAGCAGATGAATGGTTAAGATTTACTAATTTACAAAATTATGATAGTAATATTCCATGAATATTCAGCTTAGGGATTTCAATTTATTAGCAACATGGAGCTGAATGACAATTTCACTATTATAATATTGGTGAATAACAACTGTTATAAAAAAGGTAATTCATCTTGAGGATTTTACCTAAGTATGAGCACCCAAGACCTTAGGTATAGTGAAAAATGTTAGTAATTTATAACATGTTAAACCAAAATTTAAATATTCACTACAAAATGTATCGACATTTATGTTTGATAGTACTTCAAATAAAATTATCTCAAATATGATGATATATGTTCTTGGGAAGGGAAAAAAAGCTAAGTAGCAATATCTAGAGCTAAATAACATCTTTACTTTTACAAAGGACAATTTTGATTATGTGTATTAATAACAAGTCAATATTGGTAATGACAACTCCTATCCAAAAAAAAAGGAGTCTGAAAATGTTAACTTAATAGCAATATGGAGAGTTAAATGAAAATTCCATTATTACGAATAGCAACCGGATTATATTTAACAAGTACACATATAACTAGAATTGTTGAATTTTATGTCACTCCTCTTAATATTATAACTAGATTAAATAAGTTAGTTACGTTAGCTCATATGATGTATTTTTTTAAGACATCCTAATTATCTTCCTCAATTTATCATTTTTTATTTGATTGTTGTTAAAAGGAGTATTAATAGAAGTATTTAGAAAAAATGACAAAAATGATAAATAAATAAGTCTTGTATTTAAGATCAAAATCAATTTTAGATCCTATGTTAAATACATGAGGAGGAGTGCATTAGAATCATCCCTGGTGTTTTTTCATGTAGCCATCTTGTCCTTCCTGGTTTTGCCGCAAACTGTTCCACTAACGACTCTCAATGTTTGCTTTAGTACTCAAAGTGGAAAATTAAACAATTTCATCGGCTAGAGAGATAACATGAACAGTATTCAAGCGAACCTCTATATCATTTAAAGGTAAGTGATGTACTTTTTATTATTTATGCCAAAGATACACACGCGCGCATGCTTCATTATTACTACTTTAGTATTGCTTTGAGACGCTTCATATTGCAAAATCAGGCTTCACAATGTTCTTGGTTGGGTAATAAGCACGGCAGTTGATGTTGCATATACCTTTTGATGTAGTGGAATGAGCGTATGTCTTTGAGATTTGAAAGAATCATACCTCAAAAGTTAGCTGTCTTTGTCAAAGTTGGGATCCTAAAATCTTATAAAGCCCCTCTTTTAGAGAAATATTTACAATATAAGACTTGTTACAATACATCCCCTCAAGAGTTGACACCTTGATGACTTCATTTGGTACTTCAACCAGCTGGTCATCCCCTCATATCAAAACCCTTCACGGTTAGTCCTCTTCAGTCCGCCAACCAAAATGATGTCTTAAAGGCTCCACTCTACAAGACTATACTCGACATCCCAGTCAATCAATCACCTGTCAATTAGCGCCCTTCCAATCAGAATCCTCCGTAGCTAGTCATGTCTCAATAAAAGCACTATTATAATAAGCACAAATTAGGGAACCCAACAATTTATAAAGCTTCTCTTTTAGAAGAAGCATTCAGCCTGAGACATGTAATCATTTTCCATCATTTTCCTCGTGAATTTTTCACAATCCAATAATCACAACCAAGACCAAATGAACCATATCCCACAGTCAGGACGGGATGATCAATTTTGCAATATTCAATGTTTGGGTAGTTTCTCGCATCAGATAGTCTCTGGATGTCCATATGTTCTTGTAAGTCAGCAAAATAAAATAATGCCTTCAGGTGGGCTGCATGTCCATATGTTGAAGTAGACAACTTTAACTTGCAACGAAGAAAAAATGTTGTTGCTGATTATGGATCAAGCCAGGTGGATCTCCTCCATGTTTCAAAGATGCAAAATGTTTTTATATTTAAATTGTTTATATTCTGTTTTATTTTATTTAAGATATCATTAATATAAAGAAATATAGTGTTTTTAATTAAAAAATAGAGATGCAAATTTAAAACTAACTCATTGTAAGTAGCTCGACTTAAACGGAATATAGAAAGTGTTTTTATTTTAATATTTATCAAAAATAAATAAAATACTACATAGAAAAAAGTCAACCAATCAATTTAACAGCATTTAGAATTATATGTCAATGAAATTTAACAGTGTTGGAATTATATGACTGCAATTAAAGACAGTTCATAAAAAAAGCATACATTTATGTCACATTTGTAATGTGTGTAAACTCTACATACATTACAAGTCAAATTTATGAATGCTCAAGTAATTGGGATAATGTGAAAGAAAATTTGCTAGGGAACAAGTAATTGGGATAACTTGAAAGAAAATTTTCTTTCTTTCAAGTTAGATGATGTTTCCACCAAACTTTGGATGGATCTCGTTTTGAATCACTCAGATCAAACCTTAATTACTGTTCGTTCACTCCCGTTAGCTTGAGGGAGGTTGTTAGAGCAAAAGATCAACCAAAACATCATAAATCTTATTCCAATAGTTCGAGGTTCTAGAAAAATGTAGTACACTGTTCTGTAACTTATCTTTACCAAGGCAATGGACAACAATGGACATTTCCTCAGTTTTATCTACATCTAGGTTTCCATTCCCTAACAGAGACAAATTATTTAGATAAAGACAAACATTCTTTACGTCAAGAAAAAAAATTGAGGTATATCTTTTTGATGAGACTTCAATTGATTCACCAGAAATTATAGGAATCTCATGTGCTCCATCGTATTAATGGAACGAACACAAGGTTCCACTCGTCTGTCTTTCTGCCCATGAATATTGAATATTCAGAAAAAGAGGAACATTCTTTACTTCAAGAAAAGTTTGAGGTGTATCTTTTTGATAAAGTTGTTTTTCCCTAATAATGATTCTTTGTTGATGAGACTTCAATTGTTTCACTCTTTAATAATTGACTTGATATGCTTACTCTTGACTTGGGATTTGGTTTCAATGTTATCTGGTGTTGTTGTTTTCATACCAATAAATCTAAATCATATTTGAATGGTTCATATTTATTTTTGATAGTTCAAATTTATTTTTTTACTTTATTTTGCTTTTCTTATGAATCATTATTTTTTTGGAGTTGGTAATCAACTTTTTAGAAGAATATTAAAATATAGAAGTTATTTAATGAACGTGAGATGTTCATATTAAATTTGGGTCCGGCAACACTGTGCTGCAGCTCTAGCAGCAAAGAGGGTGCCGACCCCTTAATTATTGCATTGATAAAAGAATACTAATTATGGCCTATCCAAATAAATGTTACATGTTCATATATACAAGCGAGAATCAGATTCAGAGCTCATCACAATGATTAGTACTCAAGTTCGTCACCACAGAATGCCATTTTAGATCTAACTTGGATGGTTAGGATTAATTTTTTAATAAACAATTATTTTTATGTGCACAGAATCTAAATAAAAAACTTTTAACTGTCATTTTTTAAAAAAAATGAATTTTTATTTAAAAATTATTAGCTTCAAATTTCAAATATGAACTATTAAAAATTTACTTAAACAAATCACTTAGCTATAAGTTCATGACAAACACTCATCAATCGAGTCGCTTTTTCAAAAAGATATCTAAGTGATACAAGTAAAACAATCTATTCCTTAGATAAGAAAAAGAAAAAATGTCAATGGTGATTGGATTGATGATAAAAATAAAACCTTGGGTCTCGAATAGTAATTCGATTATGGTAAAGAAAGAGAATTCTTAATTTAGTTCCCTACTTTAACCGGGGAAAAAAGGATTGATCAAATTCTATTGAGTCTGGCTCATAGTGATCATCTATCAAAGTATGACTCTGGTTATCAAATGATTAAACAACTAGCAGCAATTTACTTACGATACTTAGTTGACATTCATGAAAAGTATCTAATAAATTATGAGTTCAATATTCCTTGTTCATCATCAAACAATCACTTACTAACAAACCACATGTGGGGTTAGTAGTTTTCATTTCCTATCTTATGGAAAACCCATTTCGCTTTGCTTAGCCCTATCACCTAGAGGTATTTTAGTCCTATTTGATCAAATACCTAGCATCAAACTCCTATGTTTCTTTTATTATTGTATTTCTGAACAAGTTTGAGAGAGCAGATTAGAGAAAGAAACGACAGTCCAATAGCCAAAATGGTACCATGTCGTCTTACTAACCCTCCCTCGGGGAAACAGTAGCTAAACAGAAAGAAAACAAGCTTCGTTGCTCAGCGGATTGATAATGAGTACCAAGAGTTCGTCACCATTGATGGTAAAAATTCATTTTTCCCTCATTTTTACTTTATTTTATTTTCTTATATATGAATCATTATTTTTATTAGTTGGCAGTTAAAATTTCTTGATAAATTTTGAAATATAAAAAATTATCTAACCGATTCGGAATGTTGATATAAAATTTGGATGTCCTCTAATTGAAACTTTGGCCTAAAAGAAAAATTAGATGGAGCATAAATAATTTGCAAGAGAAAAGGCTCTATAACAAATAGAGCATTTATTGCATTTATACTGAAAGCATACATAATACGTAACATTAGGCTTTATTTAGTGGCAGTTCATATGCCATTTTTATTCATGCCAAACACAGACACGGATGCGTACACTGTTGTGTTTGGCTTTAGCAGCAACTGAATTCGTCATATGGCAGCATCAAGCTTCCCACTAGTGTATTTGATTGGGTAAACTGGAAAGCAATTAACGTTGCACACTCCGAAATCGTAGCCACTGTTTCTTTTGAGGAAGAGGTAGCCACCATAATCTCCCCAGTTGGTTCCCCACGAATTCTTCACAATCCAATAATCTTCACCATTATACGAACCATATCCCACGGCCAACATGCTATGATTGGTTATAGCGCATGGATCATTGATCGTGCACCATGTTTCATCTATAATTCCCTGTCCATCTCACAAGTTTAGCTTCCAATTAATCGGAAAGTTGATTTTGGTCCTAGAAACTTATTTCCCATATTTATCAATTTTTCTCAGATCATCCATGTTAATACTCCATTGACAAAAATCAAGTAAGAGAGGAAGTGGGGATTGATCGAGGAAGATGCTTATTCTGTTTTAGAAGAAACGTGTCATATTAACTTCTTTAATGTAATCAAATCAGTTCAATAGATTTTACTTCAAGGACCAGAGGTAACATTATATTTTTGTATAACCAACCATAGAGATGATGCGTGTGTGTGAGACTTACATTCTGGTAAAACTGAAGATATGGGCTCTCTAGCACTGAAATACTAACGGGCTGCTGGGCAACTGCGCAAAAGAGAGAATCTTCTGATCTGTAAGTCACCAGCTGATAGCTATCAATTGTAGCTGTTCTCCATGATTCCTGTTTCAAAACTTGATATATATCATTATCATGAATATAAATGTAATAGAATTCAAAAGTCACGAACAGTACAATTTGTTCCTTAGATTGTTAAAAACATGTCTGTCTCGCAATGAATATATAAGGAAGAGCACAGACCAGTCCGGAGTCACAGATGCCATCTGAAGCAGTATAAGGATAAATTGAATCTGCGGCAATTCCACGATTATTGATGACATATTCAAAAGCTCTGTATGCCCAGCCTCCTCCACAGCCATAGCTATAAGGCTCACAGGATACAAGTTGTTGTGGAGAAAGGCTGACAAGATTTCCTGTAACTAGTGCATTTATTCCTTCAATGGCTCCCGCAGCAGAGAATGCCCAACAAGATCCTTTAAACATCACAAGTTACTATATATATTAGTCTTTCTTTATACATATATATATATATATATATGATGTGTCTTAAGAACATACTCACTGAACCTGATTCATTAATCAATATACGAAGCAAACCGAATTTACACGACTTACCACATTGACCTTGGTTTTTAACATCAGTTACAGCGCCAAAGTCTCTCCAATCCAAGGAAGCAGGTGCATTTGGACACAGATCGATACTTGATTTTTTCATCTTAGTCTTACCCATTTTGGCTCCTTCTGTTATGGATGGCCCAATCGGCAACTCACCGAAGTGGGTTTTGCCGAATTCCTCATAAGTTAAATCTGCGAACTCGTTCAAACCCAAACGAGCCTGAGTGGCTGATGATCTCTTGACGTTACTCCCGACGATGAAGTTCAAATTGGTTCTGAATATCTTAGATCTCTTCAACTCCTCCTCACGGGTTTCATAGTGTTTTCCGTATTCCTTCCGCCACGCTTTGAACAGCTTAAGGATGTCTTCCTCGGAAGTGAACTTGTCGAGGTCTTTGCTCAGAGAAGAGAAGTCGCCAGGACTACTACTGAAAGAGGGACATACCATCGAAGAGAGAGAGAAGATAAGAAAGAAAGACTTTGAGATGAGAGACGCCATTGTTCTCTCAGTTAGCAATCAAGGAACTGACTTGCTATCTTTGCGAATTAGTGTCTCGTATATATAGAGCCTGCAGGGAAAGAAATTAAAGGCACGTGTGAATAAAATGATTTTTCTAATTGAAAGAAATTAAAGGCACATGTGAATACAATGATTTTTCCAAGTCTATAGAATAATCTTACGGATATAAAATTTCCGATCATGCAAGTGTAAATGTCACATCTGGTAAAATGAAAAGGGTTGTGGTAGAATTCACCAGACATGAAGTATTTTCCATACGCATAGGGTTTTCTCTTTCAACAGCTCAGTCCACCACTGCGTACATGGTCTGCATGGCATAATTATCTATTTATGTCGAAGAAATGATTAATTATAATGCTTGTTTTTCATGATGTTACATATATATATATATATATATTATATCGAGAACTTTAAATTTCATCTTTTTTCTAAATTTTATGTCACGAAAATTTAGATTTGATTTCTATTATTATATTGCCTAAATAAAATGTATATCAATTTAAACATGAGTGATTTCATTTAACCTTGATGAAGAAGAAATTTAGCTTAGCATATTTATTTTCCCATCGAAAGAGTGCAATTTTCAAAATTCAAAATCCTGGGTGTTAATTCTGATAGAATGAATTGTTGTCGTTTAAGTACGAGGTATTAGTCCGAGTTCATATAAATATAGAAACACTTGTGAAAAAATACATCCAAGTGATAGCGATCTTTGAGCAAGCTTAAATTTGACTTAGTCAAATAATTATATAAAAAGAATTTGAAAAAACTTATAAACTCAAAAATATGTCCTAAGTGCACCCTATTTTGATTTTTTTTTTTTTTGTTAAAGAGCCTAACCCAATGCTTTGATTTGACAATAGAAATCAACCTAGGATTAACTAGGTGCATTACCCCTTCTCTAGCGGTGACTTTAAAATTTTTTCTTAAAATAAAAAATGTTGGTATCTTTATTTGTTTTATGGTAAGCCTCATGCATTGCAAGGAGTTTAAAATATCTCACACACACACACATATTGATTGTGTTTGGAAATTCCGTTGCGAGAAAGGAATTTACAGATTCCGAAGTATTTTATAGATTTCAAAATGGGTTTACTGATTTCAAGATGGTTTTTATAGATTTCAAGATGGTTTTTACAGATTTCGAAATGGTTTTATCTCGGCTTGTGTGTACCGTTGGGAAAACGGTGGTTCCAAAGAAGCACATTATTGTTCACGGAGTTTTACAGCTCCCATACAGAACCTCGTGCAGTTCGTGCACCTCATGCAGCTTATCCTTCGTGCACCTCGTGGAGGCGGAGTTGTACCTCCACCACCCTCCTCATCCGTACGTCATCCTTTTCCTTTATACCTAAGAAACTTTATGGTGTCAAATACACATGTGATACTTTAACTTAAAAAGTTGATGCTTCAGTTTTAAATACTAACAAAATACTATTCTAATCCAATTTTTTTTCCAAAAAATTAAAAATGTAGTTAGTATTTAAGAATGTTTGGTTAGCAATTAAATTTGCGATGTGGACATTTTCTGTTGATGAAACAAAATGATCTAAGGGTGAGGGGAAAACACTTCATTCAATTAAGGGATCATAATGAATTTTTATTAAAAATTAGATTATGTTGGTGCACTTTTGCTATGTTTTAAGTTCTAAAAAGAATTTTAATTTATATGTACAATTACACGAGACGGCCTCAGAAAGTGGATGAGAAAAAAGATAAAAGGGAAGCAAATTCCGGCGGAGAGAAGAAGAAGGTGGAAGCTAATAAAATGGAGTATTATATGGGTAGCCGCTGCCGAGGATGTTTTGGCACGGCGGAAACCACCACCCTGGTAAAACCAACCACGCCATGGAATACCAAACGGAAGGAGGGTACCCAACCCATGCAAATCGGGGATACGTGGCACCCTACTACTTTAATCCTCATGCCCTGCACCCTCAAATGTTCAGCGATAAGAACGGCAATGCTTGTACCAACATAATTTAGGGTTTAATTTACAAGATAAATATGTGAGAACAGATTTGTAAGCAGTGTGGGATCGAGCAACATAATTTTAATGCACTTTATAATAATTTTATTTAAGCAATAAATGTTGGTCTAATTAGTGGGAGGGCCTTTAGCAGTTAAAACAAGCAATTTAGAAGTTCTTACAAATGCAAAAAAAAAAAAAGGACTTCTTTGGTAGAGTTACCCTAAACCTAACAATGATCCAATCTACCCGAGCTGGATGGCCATATAAAAACCAATTGAATTTCAGAAATTTTTTGTTGTGCCGTCTACTACTTTATATTAATCTTTGAAAAAATATCAATTTTTGTGATATACTTCCTTAAGATATTTAGCAATACTTCTGGCTCTAGTAAAGAAGATTTTATTTTAAAAAATCCGTTAATGTTTTTTTTTTTAAAATTTCAACCTCTTGATATTTACATTTTCTCTTGCAAGAGACAATATCATAGGAATCTCATGTGGCCCCATTGATGCAATGAAGCAGCTCACGTTTTCTTTTGGCATGAAGCAGCCCATACCTATTTTTTTTTTGTTGAAAAGTTAGTACTTGTCATTTAATTCTTTTAAATAAAATTCATTTACAATTTTACATGTCCTTCACAGTAATAAAATTAAATACGATGTTTCGAAATAATATCATGTAAATATTTAGAAGAAAAATTGCTTAAAATAAGGAGAAAAGTAAAAAAAATTTAGCCATTTTGATATTTGATATTGTTAGTTGGGTCAAATTTAAGTATTGTTATGTCTAATTAATAATATGTTTCAGTCATTTCCTGTATTCACATATAGGTCCAAATTGGCCAAAAAATGAACCCAATATTGTGCTTGAACATTCAAAATCCATTCCATTAGGTTTAATACTTGGGGGGAGAAAAGTAAGTTTTATAGTCCCTTATTTTGCTTAATTTATAGCTAATGCCTCGACGAACTAAAACTGTTGCGTCCACTTTAGTCACTAGGCCACAATCGACTTTTAGTCTATAAATAGTCACACTTATAGAATAACCAACTAAAATTAAGCATAATAACTTCATTGAATTAAAATCTAAGAAACAAAAAGGGGGGATTTAGGAGCTTCTGGTCACCTTTTGGATAATTAAAAAACAGTTTTACTTGGAGATACATAATCCCAACTTTTATTTATTCCAAATCATACACATATACATAGTGTGAGAAACAGTTTCAACAAAACTATATATATAGATATAGAGAGAGACGAGTGGCTTATTAAAATATAGACGAGTAACCAGTCTGCACAAGTAGTTCATCTTTTGTAGGGTAAGCACCACGACAAGCAATTCCACATACTCCCAAACCAAGAGTGTTACTTGAGTTTCGTTTGATATACATGTAACCATCGAGACCCCAATCTCGTCCCCACGAATTTTTCACAGTCCAATAGTCTCAGATTGTCACAGCACGGTTGGTTCTGATCGTGCCTGTGCAGTTTTTGCCGTCAAATATTCCCTGACCATTTGAAAAAGACAAAAAAAAATGATGCCTTAATTTTGGATGGAATTATTTAAGCTTTTAAAAGAAATGTATAGAAATTGCAAATATCACAGAGCAATGTGGTATGAGCACATTCGATCAAACCCTTTGTGGGTGGTAGACCTTTCCAATATTACCGTGCCCTCTCAGTCAAAGACGTTGGAGAAACTCTTGCAAACTTTACTTTACCTGTGAGGCTCACAACACAGTGTATATTAGTCTCTGTGTGTGTGTGTGTGTGTAACTATTGAAGATATAGGTAATGGCATGGATATATCAGACTTACACCCTCGTATAATTTAAATTTATCTTTTACTTACAAAACCACTGTAAGTGGCTGCAAACAAAACTACACATTTTTATAACCATTTTTACTGTTCCATTTTTACTGTAAAATTTATCGTATAATTTTTACAGTAAGCGCAAGTTAAAGCCTTTTCTGAGTAGCAAGTCCCATTTTTATAACCAGTCAAAGTGAGTGCATTCTATTCTTCCTGTTCAATACGAGACAAACAAAATTACACAGAAAAAGAATTGAATTATGCCACCTCTAATCATTAATACAAAAACTAGATACCTAATATTTGGATATTAAAAAATTAGTCAACTAATGTCTATGTCCTAAATATAATATCTTGTTTGTAGTGCAAGTTGCACAATGAATGAGAACATATATTTAGGAATTTAGATAGTAATAAGTAACAAATGTGTGTTGGTATCTCTAAAATATATTTTTTAATCATTGTTAACCTCTAAGATTTCATGTCATTTCAACATATTTACTAGTGTTTTATACACTTTTTTAATATATTTATCTACATTTTTACTCTCATTTTTGTTGATTATGTGCTTATAAAGTTTATCATTTTGGAAATACGTTGAAGACGTGTGGAGATAAAATTTGATTCAAAAGAACATTATGAAAATCAAAGAG
This sequence comes from Vachellia pachyceras, assembly GCA_025593235.1. Classification (NCBI taxonomy): domain Eukaryota; kingdom Viridiplantae; phylum Streptophyta; class Magnoliopsida; order Fabales; family Fabaceae; genus Vachellia; species Vachellia pachyceras. Next base: position 5,704 of record JANTPZ010144088.1, on the reverse strand, counting down.
GACTAAATGGAGTTAAATTATGGATAGAAAACTTCATTTGAGGTGAAAGAACAAAAATAATGCCAAATTTTTTAGCTGCAGCTAAGTTTGGCCATAATTCTTTTTAAAAAATTTATTGAAAAAATCTCTTTCTCTTGCAAGATTATGGCCTCCCTCAACTATAAAGCTTACTCTAACATGTGCTTGCTCTTGAAATTGTATAATGTTGATGCTTACTACTTTCGGTCGTTGGAATAATTGTTTTGATTTATGGAATCGATTGTTGTGAGATGAATTTGCATATGAATTGTGCTGAATGGTTCTAGTAGCTTCATGCCTGTTATGGTTGTATCTCTAGTTTCAATGTGAAGATCTGAACAATTTCCTTTAATGTTGTTAGCCACTCATTTTTTAGTGCCAATCATGAATGGGAGAGGACCTTCATTTTTCCCCTTTTGACATTGAGGACAATATCAATTTTAAGTTTGGGGGTGCGGGTAATTTTGAGTAATGCTCTTGCTGAATTGACATGAATTCCAAATTTTGGGAAATTTAGACTTGTTTTTTTGAAATATGAGTTAATTGGTTAATTATCCTCTGAATTGAATGCATGATCCAATGATAGAACTGTGACAGCTCCCCTATTTTCCCCCTATTTTTATGTTTTAGATCACTTATGAATCACTCTTGAGTTTTGGATATCAAGTTTTGACCCAAAATTGAGAACTAAATTTTCAAAAATGTTTCAATAAAAACGCTGGCACTATTCATGGGTCTTTTTTCAGATTTCTGGCCCAACTTTAAAAAATCATAATTAATTCTAGAAAATTCGAAACTGAATGATTCCAATTTCTTAATTTTTTTATTAAGTGAAATATAGGGGAAAAATACTCATTGGTTCCAATTCTTTCCCATTTGATACATTTATTCAAAAACCACATACTGTCCGAAATGGTTCACTCCAGTTTTCCAGATTTTACCTCAATCTTTAGAAAATCATATCTCTCAAAATACACATCTAAATTTCACAAACTTTATATCATTTTAAAGCCTAGGATGTGTAGTTTCTGACTGGAAAATTTAAGCCCATTTGGAGCTCGTTTGCTATTTTTAACTGTCACTTGAAACAGATTCATTTTTCAGGACCTTTGGAACCCCTTTAGCTTTGAAAACCAATTTTCTTACAAATTCACCAAAACGTCTTTTTAGTCCATTAACCTACCTCTAACATGCATGATTATTCCTTTACCATTCTTGGTTACTTTTAGCTCATTTTCATGCATACTTCATCACACATCCACATGATACCTTAGTAGAGGTTTATGTTACAAACATGACAACAACTTCAAGAAAGTATGCATCTTAACTATTTACACAAAAAACATGCAAGCAAAACATCATCTTCAAGCATCATTAACCTTTTTCTTACCCTTGCTTGAGCTTGCACCTACATGGTTAGTTGTGGAATAATGAGATTTTGAAATCCTAATAGCAAAACTAGCTAAACAAAAGTATTGTGAATATGCATGTAACAACCTTTTAACAAGTATATGAGCATGTGACATGTGATATGTTCAAACTACATTTTTAGATGCATATGGCCATAGCAATCAAAATCACATTTCATACTCATATCATTCACTTCATTCATCACAAAAATCATGCACCATTCACAACCAAGTTCATAAAGCATAAGTTTGGTTTAGTAGTCTTGCTACCTTTGTAAAGCTTCTCCCTTTTTTAACTTAACTCCAAAGTTCTTTAGGATCCCTTCCAAATGTGCTCTTGAGGGTCTTAAAATCCTAAAAATCATGGTATAAGATCCATGTAAATACACAACCAACAAGTTACCATAAAACTTGTAAAAACGCATAGGACTTTTTGTAGGTTTTTCAAGAGGCTTAAAAGTTCAAGTCTTGGTTTTTATGGTTCCTTAAACTTCTAAAATCCATCTCTTGGCTTTACCCTATACAAAACATCATTTTAAAGCCATTGGAACCATCAAAATGCTCAAAAACACAGCCTTTCTATTTTTTCTTTAGCTTGGACGAAAACAGCAAAAATAAGGAAAGGGAGGGTTTTTCAACTTTGCTCATGAAACCATGTGTTTCCTTGCTTCCAAAACCCCTTTTCTTACTTTGATCTACTCAAACACACCTTCCCTTAGACCAAAAGAAATTTGGGCAGCACCTCCCCATAAACTTGAGCTTCCCAAAATTTTACAACAACACAAACTAACCAACAACAACCAACAATCTATCTTTTACCCCTCAATGAAGAGCTTGCAACCATTTACTACTTTTAAAACCTTCTCTTTTCCATTTTCAACTCTTGAAGTCCTAGCCTTTATCCTCAAAAAGGGAGGTTCATTCAAGGAACAACTCAAGAGAAGGTAGTAGTAGTGGCAAACTCAAGAAAAGAGGGAGATTAGGTTGCAAGAACATTTTACCTTGTGTTAGGGAGCTTGGGTTTCTTCTTTCTTGCTTTGGAAGGGAGTGTTTTCTAGAGAGAAGGGAGAGAAAATTTCAGACCAAGAGAGAGAGAGATGGTGTGAATGAGAGGGAAGAGAGAGGGACTTGCTAGTTTAATTTTGGTCTCTTGTAATTTGTGTGGAGCATATTAAAACTTGAGGACCAAATAACAAAATACTTGATCCACATTGAGCCACATCTCCTTGTCTCATCCTAGCTGAAAAAGTGACTTTTCAGACCCCCTAGGCGTCAGATTTTGCTGGCTGGGCCTTTGCCCGGTCCAGTCACATGATCCGATGGCACGCATTTCTGTAAAGTAACCTTTATGCTAGTAACTACCTTTTTATTTTTTCCGGAGACTTTATCTCCCACATGGCGCCATTCCCTAGGCTTCCTTGCCTAGGTGGCATCATGTCCTAGTCCATAGCATCTCCAGGTTTCCCTCGTAACTCGTCAGGATTCCTCGATTTGCGTGCAACACAGTAAAACGGGCTTCCGGTGACCAATTTGACTTAAGGACATGGAAAAATTCTATATTTTCCCTGATTCTCAAGCTCTTTTCCACTCCTCGAAATTCTTCCCGGATTTTCTGTAATTAATTTTCTAAGAAAATACTTTTTTGGACTTTTCGGGCACTGTTGTTCTCCGTACAACGAAACTGTCCGCACCGAATACCGGGTAATAATTTTATTAATTACTTTATAACCCAACTAAACTTTTCTCAGTTCAGGTCTCTGGCATTTGAGGACTCCGGCTACCTCAAATAATTATTTTTCAGTCGTCCTTAACTCCGAAATCGCTTAATTACGAAAATGCCACTACTTATCTTACTTTCCTCATAATTACCAAAATGCCACTACATTTTCTTGGGTTGATATGACTCTTTGGTCAACTTTGACTCTTGGGTTGACTTTTGACCAAATTACCAAAATGTCCTTATTAATTGATGACATTTTGAACCTTAGGTCTTTTAATTGAAATGACAATTTTACCCTCAGTCATTTTCACTTAGACTCTCAAGACTAAGGACTTAGTCAATTATGATCTTTCTTTCCTTTGGGCATTTTCCTCTATATTTTTCCTTATTTATGGGCATTAGATTATCACATAATTTACCGGTCTAGCCTTTAATTCAAGTTATAGAAATGCGAATATTACAAGGACAATTGCTTAGATTCTATGTTTACAAGAAATGGTGGTTCATATTTTTGAATGCCTGATTCATAGTGTTAAGGCTATTTTTCTAACAATTTTAATTTGAAACGAAAGAATAATGGAGGATTGATGGCTCATGATGGAACAGTTTCATTTTTCAATCATAAAATCCCTTAATGCTTTTATAACCTATGTAACCCCTTATCAAGAGACTTAATTGTTGATACCTTGTTTTGATGATAACAAAATCACGTTTACAAGTTCATATGGCAGAATTTGGAAATTATCATAAATATCTTTGAAAATTCTGAAAAGTTGGTCTTCAGGTTCAAAACTCGAGTTTGGTACTTTTTAAGAATCAAGTTTTCAAAATATGTTATAAAACTCAAGTTCCAACTTCACAAAACTTGAGTTTCGTGCCTAAAAATCTCTGTCTAGGAACTTCATGAGTCACAACTCATGTTCCAGTATGCAAAACTCGAGTTTACCAGAACTTTCAATAAAAACTCGAGGTTTCAGCTTCAAGTTATGACAACTCGAGTTCTAGAAAAACAGAACTCGAGTTTCGAGCTTTTAAATCTCTGTGAAAGACTTTGTTGCATTAGAACTCGAGTTCCAAAATTGTTTTACAAAACTTGAATTGAAAACTGGAAGTTTTGGCATTAGAGTTTTAACAACTCGAGTTCCATAATTTATAAAACTCTAGTTTCATGCTTTTCCCAACTGATTGACCAAGTCTTGTTATAAAACTCGAGTTATGCTTATTCAAAACTCAAGTTTCATAACATGCTTTCAAAACTTGCATTCTGAACTTGAGTTTCCAAATAAAAGTTCTAAAATTACATTATGAAACTTTCATTATAAACTCGAGTTTCCAAATTAGAGTTTTCTAAACTCGAGTCTTGAATTGAGGAAACTTGAAGTTTCATTACATGACTTTTCAAATTACTCAGAACTCAAGAAATAGAACTCGAGTCATGATAATTCTTAAACTCGAGTCCTACCTTTATCTGACAGCAGCGTCTGACACTAAACTTCGCTTTATACCAAATCTTTCCTTATTCGTGTCTTAACTTTTGAAAATTACCTGCCACCATAAATGCATGTTTGCTAACCTATGAAACAGGAAAAAGCATTACTGTTAAAGATCTCCGACAAACGAGATGAAAATAAATCATTCTCAAACTCTGTCGTCGTCAAAGGAACGCATTTATTACAACATTTAATGCACACACCAACCAAAAGACAACAGCTATTCAATCTGAGTAACGGATATTTGGCTCTGTCTAACAGACACATTAAATGACTTCAACTATAAATAGAGAAGCATTGAAGACGGAAGAAGATGACGACCAACTACGCTATTGTTCATACGCTTACTGTCTTCTGTAATATTCAAAATACTCTGTGAGCTTCAGTGATTAGCACATCTACTCTTTTGAGAGTTTAACCTTGTGATTCATTCTTGTATTCTGTGAGAAACTCAAGGTCGAGGCCTTGAGATTATTGGGCTGTGAGTTTGTCTGTAAACAGGGAGTGAAGGTCTCTGTTTTCTTGCATATAGTAAGGGGGAGTGTGACTCCTTGATTGTAAAGGCTTGTGTAGTCTGTTTGATTGTTGATTAGTGGATTGCAAATCTCAGAGGAGCTCTGAGGACTGGACTTAGGTCAGAGAGGACCGAACTATGATAAATCGCCGTGTCTATTCTTCTTCTGCATTCTTGGTGACTTCGTTTTAATTTCTGTGATTAACGATTTAATTTTTAAAAGTGACCAATTCACCCCCCTCTTGGTCAAATCCTATACTAACATTTGGTATCAGAATAGGTCTCTTGTTTAAAGAACTTAACAGTTTCAAGAGAGATCATGGCATGATTTGGCAAACACGTTATGGCTGACGGAGCTTCCATTACCAGACCTCCAGCTTTCAATAGTCAGAGATTTTCATTCTGGAAAATCAAATTTCAAAACTTTATTTTGGCTACTGATCTTGATTTGTGGGATGTTTTTGAAGTAGGTAACTTTGTCCCAATGAAGAAAGATAAGGATCAGTGGGTTCCGAAGCCAAAAGCAAAGCACGATGAAGATGACAGAAAGAAG
>JANTPZ010144081.1:0-73595 GCA_025593235.1 Vachellia pachyceras | reverse complement strand
CCGCCAGCCAGCTAGTTTCACAGCTCTACTTTTGGGGTGTTGTTGAGAAATTTTCTTAAACACTCCAACTATGTTTTTGGTACATGAAAGGGATAAGAAGAAATTAATTAAAGTAAAAACTAAAGGAGGACAGTATTTTTATTGCTTTTATATTATGACAATTGAATAAAAAGTATAAATATTAAAAGTTATAAGATATTAAAAATTGAATAAAAATTATTAAAATTAATAAATTAAATTGAATCTTATTTGAAAATTAAATATATTTTTCTTTTTTGCAAGATGATCAAATAAATGCCTGCTTATATCTTTTGTTTCAAAAAATTGATAAAAAATTATAAATATACACTATCTTCATACTGTCCCTTTCCACCATATTTCTTAGATTAAAATATTTTAATTTTAAAGGGTCCAAGTTAATGCGAATCCTTTTATGTGTTTATCCCGATCCAATTTGAGGGATATGTTTTAAATATTTTAGATTTTTGTTACTTCTAAGATAATCATTACACGTTTATTATTTATAAATAGTAGGTAAAGATAGCGATTCTTTTTTTTTTAATAAAAAAACTCTATCCAATATATCGTGGTAACTTTTTTTCTTCTAAAAGTATAATAATTTTACATGATATGGGAAAAGAGTAACTAATGACCATTTGGTCTTAAATTGTATTAACCGTTAATATAATATTTAATTCTCTTATAATTTGTTTTCATTTTAATTTTAATCACTATAGTTTTAAATTATAAGTTAAGGTCTTTGAAAGGGTAAAATAATTCAAATTTTTATTAAATATGATGTTTTAGATAAAAAGAAACTTGATTTTTTTTATTATACAAAACTTACCATAAATATCAAATGTTGATTACTGAAGTTAGAGGCAAATGATGACTCTTGCAGGAAAAAATAGTAGTTATTACAAAATCGATTGAATTTTTTCATTATTATTCAACTAAATCATTACTCAAACTAAATTCCACCATATGGTTTTTTATATCTAGTGTACATCTTGATTTTCCTCTTCCTTCCCTCCCTTTCCGGTTAAAAATAAAGTTATTAAGCAAATTTAGAGTTTGGGAGTTTGGTTTGAAACCTAGGTTTCACAGATTTCGAGACAAAACCTAGATTTTGAAAAGTGATTTATATTTGGGAATTTATAACTTTTACGGATTCCGAGGCAAAAAAGTAAAAAAGAGTGGGTAGGAAAGAGGAAAGTAAGAAAGAGAAAGAGAGAAAAAGTAAGAAAAAGAAAAGAGAAAAAAGTAGTAAAAAGAGAGTATGAAAGAGAAAACTTAGATTTCAAAAAATTGAAACCAAACGAGCCGTTAATGAAGTTTGACTTCCATTGTTTCTGGCCGTCCTACTTTTTTCTTTTTTTATTTATTTTTGGTCAAATGAGTCAAACGTTGATTCCTCCTAGTGGCTGACCAAAGCCCAGGCTTTTGCCTCTCAAAGATGGCCTTGAATTTTTTTATTAATTTTAAATTCATTAGAGGAATTTTGGTTAATATTTATATATATTTGGTGTTAAATTTCAAAATTAATTCCTTAGCAATTCTCAAGGTGTGCATTTTAAGTTGAACTGTTGTTTATGTTCATGCATGCAGTTATGCGATCAAATTCAAAAAAGAAAATAATGCACATGGACGATGTGCATTATTACCCATCCCCCTCCTTCCATCTTCATCATCGTTCTCACTTTAATTAACCCCTTCTTCTCTCTTTTCCTTTTAGCTCCCCTCCTTCTGTTCGGTTTCTCTCTGGAATTGTCTCGCATATTCCACTATCTCATATCTTTCGATGATGAAGCACCTTCTCTCTTTCGACTTGCGATTCCTCATCAGTTTCAGAGGTTCTCTTCTCAGTAATTTTACACCGTTATGAACATACCTAAACTCAGCCTTCTAATTTCCAAAGTTTTAAGGATGATGATATTTGATGGAAGGAACGGCATCAGTATAACACCATGCCCGCACGCGCGCGCGCGCACACATATCAGAAGTACTTGCGATTGATCTTCCAGATGTAATTATATGTGATTCTGGCGGCTTGTTTTAAGCTCTAATTGCATGCTCTTCTAATGATTGAGAGGATAGAGGATAAGGTGAATTCAGGACGATTCTCGCAAACGTTTGTGCTTATGTTTGTTCTACTTGCTCTCTTGCTTTTTTGGTTGAAGCTATACACTTACGGGAACGAACTCCATGTTCATATGGAAAATACATTGGGTCATCATTTGCAATTATTTATGAAATCCACTCACTCTTCCTTTTTACATTAACTTTTTCCTTTTCTTTTCCTCTTCCTTTTCTTTTTCACATGGTCATTTTGGTGAGTGAGGAGGACCTGGATTAATTATTTCCTTTCTTCCTGTTCAATTTAAAACAAGAAGGCTTTTTTTTTTTTTTACCTTAAAGTGGGGTTCCAAGTTTTAAATTGATTTTTCTTACCTTTTTTATTGCACATCTAGGGTTGGAAACAGGCCAGGCCAGGCTCCACCCCAAATAGGCCAGGGCCTAGCCTGTGGCCTATATACAGGCCACTTTTTTAGCCTGAGCCTGGGCCTGTTATAGGTCTGGCCTGGCCTGTGGCCTATATACAGGCCTGTTGCATGTACTGTAATAAAAATTTTCATATAATTCTGTAATAAAACATACTGTAATAAAAATTTTCATATAATTTTGTCTTCCTTAATAAAGTCAAACCTTTGAAACTATAATGAGGCATGATGAAGCAAATAAACAAAAGACTTGTTTCAAATTCCCGTCTAAATCTGTAACACTTGAGCTTTGACTCATGGCTGGGGAAAATCTAGTCCAATAAGGTTTAGACTTTCTTGTTTTGCACATTCCATCTGCTTGCTCTGCATTAAGACTAATCTCACTACACAGACTTGCAAAGCCACTAATATTCTACTGCCAAATGCCACCTCACATCGAAGAACAGAGGAAAATATGAAATTTCTCACATGCACATCTTCACAGACAAATAGATGGTTTAGAAGCGATCTAACAATTCTAGGCAAATGATTGATAATAAACATAATCTTTAGTGTAAGAGTATAGCAATCAATCATGTTTATGAAAAAAATAAATTTCAACCTAAATTTGATGAATTTATAGCCTAACGAGGAAGAAGGTAAAAGCATCGTTTAAAAAGAATAGAGATAACGTGCTGAATCAATTGATCAAAACCAGAAACAAAAGGACAAAGAATGAAAGGAAATTATTTTTGTTTAATTCTTTTCGTGGTCCTAAGAACAAAAAACTGTTTTCAGAACAAGAAATCAAACAGAAACGATATTTGTTTTTTTACCAATGAATGAGGTGAAGGATCGTCTAATGGCGTTTCGCTGCCAGTATCTTGGTCGATTGCCTAAAATAACATATGGCAAGCTTAAATTTACTTTGATTGCCTCAGCTCCACCACACGTCCACCATATCTCCTCTCTCAGCCCCTTTGGTTCGTCTGGTCTATGTATGGGAAGCTCACCCTTATCAACCAACTCTCTCCGTCGCGTTAATTTGCTGTGCTAATGATGGAGAAATAGGAGAACAACAGACTGATTTAGATCACTTATGCAGATTGTATTAGCACATTATGCATTTACAATAAAAACACTGAAACGGTAAATCATCAGAAGAAGGACATTTAGAACAGATGAAAATCATAATCTGAATTGCATACGTAAAAGATGCGACCGCAGGACTCTGAAGAAAACGACCAAGAAAGAGAGGGCATTGGATTCTGCAACTGGAAGAAGCGGCGGACTGGACTAGGGGCTAGGGCAAACGTCGGACAAATGGAGGGGGGCGAGAGGTGCGGCACTCTGTGTGTGAGACTGTGTGAACGACTGAGCGAGCGGTGAGGTTATTAGTGAGTGCCTCGTGCATCCAGCGTGCGTGCGTGAAGGAATTGAAAAAAAATATCAGGCCAGCCTGTCAGGCGTAAGCCAAATTAGTGAACTGGGCCTGGCCTGTTTATAGCCTGGGCCTGTGCCTAGCTTTGTAAAAGCCTGGCCTATTCAGGCCTTTTACAGGTCAGGCCACAGGCCCCTGACAGACCGTCTGACCTTATCTCACCCCTGTGCACATCCTATCTTTATTGAAATGCACTAACTCTATTCTTTAAATTTTTAAAAATTCAACTCATAAAATTTTTTTCCTGGCTTCACCTTCCTTCCGTATCCCTCAAACCAAACAGTCCCATATGTACCGTTGTTGAAGAGCTAACCCATCCTATTAGGTTACATTCAATTTCAAATCACCGGCGTTTCTTCCTCTGAGTTTTCTGATTTCTCCCTCTGAGTTTTCTCTTGCAGATCTAGTTTTAACTTTTGAACCTAAATCCTTCTTTTTATTTCTCATTTTGGTCAAAGAAAGCCAAACATGGGCATGGGAGTATGATGTTGTAAGGAGATCAGCTGCAAGGAGAGACCATTGGTTGTGGGTCAAGAGAGTTGCATTGACGCCATTGTTGAACACTTATAAACCCTGTTTTCCATAGCATTTGAAAAAAAAAAAAAATTCACACAACCAAGATAAAACTTATTTCATATACTTATCTCGTAGACCATATATCACATTGAAAAAATAACTTATATCCTTAATCCAACGAGAGGAGGGATGAACATTTTCAACTTTTGTTTTTATTTCAACTTTAAAATATGAAGATATTATATTTAATAATTAGATTTTTAAGTATATTTTGTTAAAATTTTGTAGCATCACAAAAGTTTTAGTTAGCAAGAGTTAATGCAGTTAACATTAAAGGTCTAAAATGAAACTTGATATATATTTAAATGAAAAATGTATATTTTACTCTAAATAATTTAATAATATAGAGCAAAAGTTTATGTGATTCAATTTTTCCATAAAGTTAATATGTCTGTTTTTTTTATAACATATAATCACTATATATTGCGATGATGAACAGAAATTGATATATTAACTCTATGTTTCGTTAAGTCCCCCCAACAGACTGTATTCCTACACAATGTTACATGATAACTAACTATAATGGAGTTTGTTTTACAGGAAGAATGATGTGTTCTTGAGTTTTAGAGGTGAAGACACTCGTGCAACATTTATTTCTCATCTCTATTCTTCTTTAATAAATGCGGGAATTGAAGTTTTCAAAGATGATGAAAATCTTTCGAGGGGAGTTGGAATTGCCTCAATGTTGAACGAAATTGAGAACTCAAAATTTTCTATTATAGTTTTTATCAAGAAACTATGCTAATTCTAGATGGTGTTTGCAAGAGCTAGTAAAGATAATGCATTGTCATAGCACCAAAGGCCAAGTGGTTCTACCAGTATTTGTTGGTGTTGATCCATCTGACGTACGTCACCAAAGCCGTGGCTTTGGCGAAGCATTTAGAGATCTTCTAAGTAGAACGTGGCCAACCGATGTTGACCTAGTTTTAAGATGAAAGGTATCACTTCAACAAGCTGCTAGCATTGCTAGATTTGTTATAATAAATTCAAGGTAAGTTTCTTCTTCTTTTTTCTTGTATACATTCTGTTTGATCAATGTCTAGATATGCATGATAAACGTAACATTCAAATTTTTGACTTGTGCGTGGATGATTACTTCTTATCTAGATTACGTCTCGTGCATTGCACTTAATTTAAGGATTAAGTATGAAGAATAAGCATAATGTTCATCACTTGTACAGATTGGTAATTTTACCTTATACATGTACATGTACTTTTATGAGCTGAGTATCTAAAATTTAGGAAAACTTTGATGAATATATAAAAGCTAAAATAGTGTATATGTGATAGAATTAGTAACGAAGATCTTCAACATTAAACTTTTATACCTGTTTGGTATGTAATGGGAATGAAACTGGAGAACATTTATTTAATATATTTAATTAAATTTTGACAATACTATAATATCATGCACATCTTAATTAAAACAATTTGCATAACCTTAGCCCTGATAGTGTGTCTACCACCCAACACTACTATAACCACTGTGCACCACAAACATGAAGGAAAGGAATGATAACCGGACATGACAGATGAAGAGCTAGAAGGCAGTTTTTTTTAGGGGGGGGTGGCAGTTGAAGAGCTATTGTTTGAAGCCATGTTTCAACCCATCCAATAGAGCCAAATCAGAGGCGACCCATATATAGACACAGCTGCTCAAATAAAATTCTTCTGCAACATAGAACCCATGTTTAGAAAATGGAAGAGCTAGAGTCTTGAATGTTGAAACATGAGAGAAAACTTGAGAGTGATGAATGAACAAGTGGCGGCAGTTAGGGTTGAATTCTGGAGGTAAATAGGATGAGTTGGGTCAGGTTGTATACCATAAATTATGTTGAAAAAGTAAATTATATCATTAATGCAAATAGGCCTGTTGAAAGTCAACAATCTCACTTCATATTTATTAAAAATGTAATTGATCAAAATTTCTGCTTAGCCTCTACAGCAATAAGACCTCCATAAAAAGAAAACACCTTTTTTTCTCACTAGTGAAATGGCCTTCTTTATAAATGTCCAAACCAACTTTTAAACAATTTTCTACCATTTTCTCTTCAATTAATACTACACTAACTTTCTCCTTCTATATATTCAATATGAATCTTATCTTTCCTTGTATGGTGACACTTCCATATAAACAATTTATCTTAAATATTACTGCATTTGTTTCCATCTTGGTAACTTGAAGGAATAAGGTGACCCAAAAAAGAATGCATGACATCTACTTTAGGTGAACAAGATGATGTAATGTGATCATCATGAAAGCTACAAAAGACAAGGCTATTTATTTAGCACAACTTTTGATTCATTAATTTTGTTAATGATATAAGTATTTATCCTTTCCAATATATATGGTAAGTTTACAATGATTACGAGTATAAACATTAAGAAAAAGGTTCATTCAAATTGTAGTTTTGTTGGCCACTTAATATTTCAGTTTTCGTTTAAAAGTATGTCATTATATGGTTCGCTCACCATAGTCATATTACAAAGGTTCTCATTTATGCTATTCCCCTTTATTATCTGCAGGAATGAAAGCAAGGATATTGAAAATATTGTTGAACACAAGACAAACTTATTTGTTGCTGATCATCCAGTAGGGGGTTGAACCTCGTATGCAAGTCATAACTCAACTTTTGAACAATAAGTGTTCCTCAAATGATGTTCTCCTGGTAGGAATATGGGGAATGGGAGGAAGTTTTGAACAATAAGTGTTCCTCAAACGACCATTGCAAAACTGGATCCGCAGTAATCAGTTCCTGCAGAACCACTTCCGCAGGAATCAGTTCCTGCGGGAAACTGGTTCCGCAGGAATCACTTCCTGCGGATCCAGTTTTCCGCAGGAAGTGATATTATAAGTTGCTTTAACAATTTAAAAATCCAAAATTTCATCATTCTAGAATAAATATTATTTGAATTTGAAATTTGCCCTCTAAAATTTAATATTTATTTGGTCCATTTTTCAAAAAAGGTTATAATAAAATTATATATATTATAACAACATTTTTAATATTGCTCCATATTTTTTTAATGATACACGGATGAAATTAATACACATCTTTAAAATCTAAACTTTAATTTTTTTGAAAAAAATTAAATTAATTATACTTTACCTATTTAAATAAAACTTGAGCAAAATAATTATATATATACACATCTTCCTTCCTTTATATATATACTCTAAAATATTCTGAAAACATAAAAATAAATAATTATAGTTTTTATAGATTTTTTAAATTTTTAATAGGTAAAAATACCTGCGGATTTGAAATCCACAGGAAAGTTTCTGCGGAAACAATCCGCAGGTAATTTGATGCGGAATTTCCTGGGCAAAATAAAATCCGCAGGTAAATTTCCTGTGGATTTTATTTCCGCAGGAAATTCCGTAGCAAATTACTTGCGAATTTTTTTCGCAGGAAAAATCCGCAGGTATAACAAATTTTTTTACTAGTGTTTAATGAAGGAAAGACTTTTCCATAAAAAGATCCTTCTCATTCTAGATGACGTAGATAGCTTGTATCAATTAAAGACTTTATTGGGAGGTCATGAATGGTTTCATCCTGGTAGTAGAATACTCATCACAACAAAGGATAGCGTATCCTTAAAGTCCTTGAAGTGGACTACGTGTATAGAATGAGAGAAATGGATGAACGTGAATCTTTAGAGCTTTTTAGTTGGCATGCATTTAAGCAAGCAAGTCCTAAGGAAGAATTCAATGAGCTATCTGGGAATGTAGTTGCTTATTCACACTACTACAAAAGGTATTTTTTACACCCTATTTTAACCCAATAGATGCCCTTTCTCCGAGGGGCGTAAATGTGAGGGGAGTAGAAAGTTAGGGCTTATGGCGCCCTATTTGAGAAGGGCGTCGTAGGTCTGACCTACAGCTCCCTTTTTCCATATATAGGGTGTCATAGGTCCTTTTTTCCAATATAGGGCGCCGTTGGTCAGACCTACGGTGCCCTTTTTCCATATATAGAGCGTTGTAGGTCTGACATACGGTGCCCTTTTCCCAATATAGGGCATCGTAGGTCAGCCCTACGGCACACACTAACACTATATAGGGCACCATATGTTCTTTTTTTTAAAAAAAATTCTATTCTATTTTATTAACCCCACCTGATTCAACTTATAGTTAAATTTGATACACCAATCAATTCCAGACATAATAAACACCTAGCAGGATTAGACGTGTATATCTACCTAAGCCAAGTCCTTGTTGCATCGAAACACAGAAGTCATTGTCATTTACTGTGTGGCAGAATAACACAATTCATATCTCTAATTCACCCTATACAAGTCGACATGAAGAGTTGAAACTATATATATTCACCTTGAAGTAATAACCATTATCTACAAATTAAGAAGGCGTTTGGCCAACAAATCTCATATCAAATCAATGTCATCAGCCTTGTAAGCATCATCATTATCAAAAACCTACAAATTGAAAAATAATTATTAGAACAATGCTAATTCATCAAACTAAACAATTAACTCATCAATATTTGATAGATTATATATTACCTCTTCCGAATCTCTAGTTAATCCACTCTGAATGATACTATACATGTAACTGATGACATAATACCCGCACTCAGTATTACCTGATTGTCGAGAGCACTAAAGATAAAAAAACATATTTATCTTATTTATACCTTCACGTTTACCGCCCATTATTCGATATGTCATGAGTACGATGCGATTGAATTAACAATAGTTACATATGAAAAAAAACATGTTTAAACATCGTTAAAAGCAATAATTTAGAAATACAAACACTTACGTATCAAAAATATATTTTTGCTCTTTCCCTACCTTTCTGCCAGACAAAGGATCGAACCAATACACAGTATTCAGGAGGGGGCAGACAACACAGAGCCTCCAATGATGACTACAATAGCACATATACATGAAAATGAAGTTAGCAAAACAAGTTAATTATTACCAATTAGGCTAAATGTGTTAAAGGGATAACTATAATTCCAAACCTTTCAATTATTAACGCTAGTTAACACATCTTTGGATTAACTTCTGCTCGTATTGTGCTCCCAACGTAATGCACCCGATTTTCTACAGAATTGTAACTCTTCGTTGTATTTGCAAGACATAAAAATCTATACAAATCATCTGTAGAATAGTCGACACAAATACTGTGCAAGGTCCTATTAAATAGTTCAATAATAAATGAAATATTGAATTATATAAAACTTAAAATATGGCATCATCAATTGAAGATAGGAATATAAAAAACTTACAAGGTTGCAAATTGAATCCATGCTATATCGAGGTTATCCAGAGATAGGAATTGTTTCACATCATCCTTGTCAATAACGAATTCATACGTTACACCACGGCTAACAATCCCATCAACCATCTGCATAGTCACGGGTGTAAATTTTTTTCGTAGCTTCCGCAGCAGTGACAAGGATGGGAATTTTGCAGCTTCTTCTGGATCCTAGTAAAGTAGAGAATACAGATTATAAATATAATGCTGAAAAAAATTAAGTAAGATCATAAGGTGGCTACTACCGCGTGAGGTGTTGTAGGTGTAGAAATGAGATTTTTCAACCAAAGAATGAAGCAACCCTTGGCTTGGCCTAAATGGAGCACCTCTCGATCAACGACTGGAATATCGGAGCTATCCTCACCATCTTCAATACCTGTCACTGATACGCGAGACAAGCTATCCGAAAATGGCATAGAATGGTGCGTAGTAGCTTACCTGTACAAATAAGCATGGGCAACGGCACGTATTGGCTCATCCAGGTAAAGAGTATAATTCTCTCTAACTTCATCCGCAGGGGAATGAGGGGAAGGGTCACCCATCTCAATCGGATGATTGCTATCTTTGCTACTAGAAAATAAAGGGCAATCAATATTCTTCAGTTCCTCAATTAGCTTCCCCGATTTCAAGAGAGCTACGAACTCAACTTTCATCTCAACTCCCAACTGAGCTTTCATCTCAGCTCCCAACTCAACCATCATCTCAGCTCTTATCTCCTTACGCATATTTTTAATCATCTGGTTTTGCATATGGCTTTGAGCATCAAACTTAGCTTGGAGTGATTGCTGCATCTCAGCTACTCTAGATTGAATCTGAGCTTCAGTAGACTGTTGAGATGGTCATCCAAAATATTTTCCTATACCCATTCCCCTAGACTCCCCTCGAACTTGGCTTGGGTAATCTGGCCTTCCGATCATAGTCACTAAGATGTCCATCCTCCCACTTTGAGTGAATGTCCATTGGTTGGTCTGCTCTGTAAGGTCATCATACATCGTATAATACGTCATAAATGAGGTACTAATAAACTCAAGACAAACAATCACGTGATTATTATATGTCAGCACTTACAATCCTTCCAGCCACCTCAGCAACTGCTTCATTGATGTACTTCCTACCTTTTATCCTTGTTGCCTTCCATTTTTTGTGACGTGGAGGAGGAGTAGGGGCTTGGATGATAATGGTGGGATCTGAGGCGGATGCCTCCTCTAATATTTACTGCTCCTCACCTTCATCTTTTGCTCAAGCTTTCTGTATCTACCACAAGACAAATAATACGGATAGATGTTTCCAGCACCCTTCTGTTTATTGACTTCACTTAATTCCTATTAAGGCATAAGAAGGAAATCTTAGTCAATGATAGTGACAAAATGTAGATGACTGAAGGATGTTACTTGAAATTGTGGGTCTTTCCATGACGCCACAAATAGCCTCTAGTTTTCGCAGGATAGAAACGGATATTTATTACATGGGTCTTCATCTTTCTTTGACCCCCGAACATAATATCGCGACAGCTTGTTCTTGAAGTCTTTCCACCATATGCGAACAAGCCCATCCAATGTTTCTTCATTTCTTTAGTGTCTGGAATGTCATAGGTTTACTGCAATGTACAACATTTTATAATGAAATTTGAACCAATCGAAATGAAGACAAAAATGAAGTGGTGTTGAAAGTTACATACCAAAATTTCTTGCCATATCATATCTCGTGTATCTTATGAAACATACCACCATCTAGGGTATAGTATGCTAACTCTGCTTCGTGCCAAATACCCTAAATAACTGATAAATCGATCTTGCTCATCACCGGTGGGATTCATATTGGCATTGAATTCTACATGTAGCTTCAACTTTGGTTGGTAACGACGTGCAATCAAGGAGGCCATGGTTGTACATCCTCTAACCTTTTTCACAGTCGAATCTAGCACTAGCAGTGGGTTTTCATCTATGTGTCCATCACTGTGTGACTCATCAGAATTCGCCATATTTCTGTTAAGAAATCAAAGTTAGATATAAATAAATTGCAATCAGTATGAAAAAGTAATTAACTCCTTACTAAGGTAAAAACATATAACACACAATATTACTATGGTAAACACATATAACACACAATATATCGAAATTTCATAATTAACACTTACTTTATGTATTTTCCCATATTCCTTCACAGTGATCTTGTCTTACAGCATAGTGATCATCATCAACCAATTCCGCTTCACGTGGTTTAGGCGGATTTATAGTAAAAGAGGGTGTATCATCCAGGTTAAAGGTTGGATCAATATCCTTTTGTTTTTTACTTTAAAGTATAATCGACATTTTTTTATTTGTTGGGTACGTGACATAAAACACTTGTCTAGCCTGACTTGCTAGAATGAATGACTCATCTCCATAACCAACTCTTTCAAGATCAACTGAGGTAAATCCAAACTGTTGGCCGACCACAAAGGCATTATTGTTAACCCACATACATTTGAATAAAGGAAATTTGAACTTGTTGTATGTCATCTCCCAAATTTCTTCAATAACTCCATAGTAAGCCATAGATGCCAGTACATGGTTCTTATCTTTCGAACTTGAAAAATGCATGGCTTCAGCTACAACCATCACCCACTATTTTGCACTGTACTTTTGTCGTCTTGAATCTTTGTGTAGAATGAATATCCATTTATGTCATAACCACTCCAGGTGACCACCTCAAATGCAGGCCCCCATGCTAACCATTTAATCAACTCAGAAGCATCAATGTCACAAGAAACCCTTTCTTTCAACCATCTTATGAATGTCTATTCTGTTTATTCGCTATGTGCAGTCATTCTTTTTAGGATGCATCTTCTTTAACACCTGTTTATGTTCATGGAAATAAGGTTGAATTTCTTCCATATTATTCAAGATATATAGGTGTGCTTGTAACACTTCTTCACGAGGCATGCTCTTCACTTTTAAACCTCATGTTCCCTTGCTTGGCCTTCTTACCCCAGATAGATAATCATTGCAAAAGTCCATAGCCTCTTCACTACATATCTTTCCACAATGGATGCTTCATATCGATAAGGATTTTTTGAATGACCTTTTAAAACCTTCATGATACGCTCAAAAGGGTACATCCATCTTAGGTAAACCGAACCGCACAGCCGTATTTCTCTTACTAAATGAGCAACTAGATGTACCATTATATCAAAAAATGCTGGGGGAAATGCATCTCTAGTTGGGAGAGAATAATGTAACCTTCATTTTCTAATTCGTCCAACTTTTCAACTTCTATCTCTTTGCTACATATAGCATTAAAAAATACAAACCTAGTTATGGTGGCTCAAATGTCATCCTTCATAATGCCTTTAATAGCCACTGGTAATAACTGCTGCATCAATACATGAGAATCTTGAGACTTCAATCCCACAAGCTTCAAATCATCTAATGAAACAAGCCTTTTCACATTTGAAGAATAACCTTGTGGCACCTTGATGGTATGCAAACACTCACAAAAACTTTTTTTCTTGACTTTTGACAGTGTATGCGCTGTTGGCTCCATGTACACCTTTTTACCATAATATCTTAGCTTTGGATATAACCGTTCTCTTATTCCCATTTCAACCAAGTCTAGTCTCACACTGATTCCATCTTTAGTCTTTCCCGGTATGTGCAACAGCGTCCCAACAAGGCTATCACAAACGTTCTTCTCCACATGCATTACATCAATACTGTGCCTCACATCAAGAGTACACCAATATGGAAGATAAAAAAAAAATTGACCGCTTCTTCCATACGCTCTTCTCGCCGGCACTTCTCTAATTCTTACCGAAGATGATGTTGACATTCTCTATCCGGCGATACACTTCCTCTCCGGTTAATGCTTTTAGAGCCATTCTATTCTCTAGAAAGCCATTAAAACTCTTTCTTAACCTACGATATGGGTGAAACCGAGGAAGAAACCTCCTATGACCAAGATAGACAGTTTTTTTGCCATGTTTAAGTTGATGGAAGTGTGTGTAGCTTCACATATCGGACATGCTTTATACCCCTTGACACTGTATCCTGACAAGTTATCGTACGCAGGAAAGTCATTTATCGTTGTGAAGATCATCGCACATAGCTTAAATGACTCATGTCTATATGCATCAAACACATCAACGCCTTCCTCCCATAGCTTCTTTAAGTCTTCAATCAAAGGTGCCAAGTAAAATCGATATCATTTCCCGGCTGTTTCGATCCAGAAATCATCATAGTAAGCATCATATAAGTACATTTCATGCACGACCAAGGAGGCAGATTGTATATCACTATAAGTACCAGCCTCGCACTATGTGTACTACTGAGTGTCTTAAACGGATTGATCCCATCTGTACAAAGCCCAAGTCGGAGGTTTCTTGGCTTACTTCCGAATTGCGTAAACATTTCACCAATTTTCTTCCACTGTGGAGAGTAAGCCGGGTGTCGAAGATACCTTTCATCAGATATTCTATCATCACAATGCCATCTTAACTTCTGTGCTTTTGTTGCATTGGCAAACAAATGCTTAAATTGTGGTACTGTTGGAAGATACCATAGTACCTTCAAAGGTTGCCTTTTAGCTGGTTTATCACCATGATCACCACCTTTCCTCACCTTGTATCATGCAGTTTTACATTTTAGACACTCACTAAGCTCTTCATACCCATTTCTGTATAGTATACATTTATTAGGACACGCATGTATCTTCTTGTACTCCATCCCTATTGTAGATAAGATTTTCTTGGCCTCATACATACGATTTGGAAGTACATTATTCTCTACAAGCATATCACCTAACAACTGCATCAACGATGTGAAACTACTATCGGTCCACCCACAAGATGCCTCCAAGTTCATCAAATGTAATGTATCCGTCAAGCGTGTATGTTTACTTCTAGGATACAAAGGTGTCTCTGCATCACTACGCATGTTTTCATATACAGGCGCTTGGGCAAAAGATTATACCTCAACATCGTGAATCATTCTTTCCATTCTATCTTCATCTACTGCATCCACAGAATCTCTTTCGGTGGCTACATATGCACTTAGTTTTTCCCCATGTCATATCCACTTTGTGTACTGGAGACTTGTTCCCTCACAAATTAGGTGATCCTTTATATCATCAATACTTTGCCTAATCCCATTCATACACTTGACACAGGGACAAAAATACAACCCATTTTTGCTAGTCGCATTTCCTTTAGCAAGTTCAATAAACTCTTCCACACCATTCTCATATTCATCACTCGTTCTTAACGCGTTCATCCAAATACGATCCATTTATTAAACCCTAAGCCATTGTAAACAACATTCAAATTTAAAAAGGCAAATTATAAAGGTATGGGGAGTTTCATATGAAACAAGTGAAATGAAACTGCTTAAACAAAATGTCAAAAAAAAGGTAATTAATCAATATGCGATGTAAAAACAAAGATAGTAAATAATGTGCATGTCATCTTTTTAAAGGGAAAAACAATTCAAAATAACTAAATTCTTAATTTGTAAATACCAATGCACCAAAAATAAATCTCTAATTAATAACCCAACATAAATTATAATTCATATTCATATCTACATTATTATTTAATCCTATATTTTGTAATTTATAATATATAATTTATTCGTTGTTCTTTTCTTTTTGTCTAATTCTTTTTATTTTTACTATTTTATTGAGAAGATTTTTTTCTCTTTATTCCATGAATTTCCTTTATTTTTTTAATTTTTTTCTGAAAAGTAAGATACTTATTCTCTACTATAACAATTTCTAAAATGTTGGCATGCTTTTGTTGATCACTTAAATATTAAAGATAACAAAATAAAGAAAAATTGATTAAAATACTAAAAAGTTCAGAACAAAATAGTAAAAGATTCATAAACAAAATAGCAATCTATAAATTATTGTTAAAAACAAAATTTTTGATCTATTTTCAATCAAAAATTTTGTTCTTCTTAAACTATGGGACAAAATTTACTTTTACACTTTTGGTTTGGCACTTTAAATTAATGTTTTTTTGTGTGGGAAAAATTAAATGAATGCTTTTGAATGTAAGGTGGGTGTGAATATGGTTTCACTTGTTTGTGTTTTCGCTTTTTAATTCTATTCGCCGGTACCATGAACATTCCACGTTTTGGTTTTTACCCATATATACATAGTTAATTCCGGTGATGCTGAGAATAAGAAAATGGCGTGTGGTCAAAAAGGAGAAAGCCGAGGAGTTTGGGGGGTAAAGTTCCACATTTTGAAAGCAACAATGACAACGGCGATGAAGGAATGCGAAGAAGATAAATCAATGACGATGAGTTGCAGATAAAGCAATGATGGCGGCGATATGCGTGAATAGTTGCAGATAAAGCAGTGAAAGCAACAATGGCAGATAAAGCAATGAAGGAATGTGAAGAAGACATGTGAACTCGAGAAGAATCTACCTGTGAAGAACAACTCGAGAAGACGACGGCATCGTGAAGAATAAGAACCTTCCTCAAGCAATAGAGATGCGATGGCGACTGTGGAGAGACAACTCGATGGCCACAGGTCGCTGGGGCGTATGCGGCGTCAAGTTTGAGGAGAGGTGGGGTTTGGGGGACCGTGCGAGACGTGACTTGACTGTGGTCTACTCGAAGGCGACGAGTTTGTGGGGGTATATGCGGCGTGAAGTTTGGGGAGAGGTGGGGTTTGGGGGACCGGTTGAGAGAATAAATTAGAATGTGGAGACCATGCGAGAAGGAGTGTTAAGGACCCCTTTAGGGGGCCTTATGGCAACCTATATGAGATATAGGGCGCCCTTATGGCGCCCTATCTCCATATAGGGTGCCAAAAGGGGGCCTTATGGCGCCCTATATGGAGAAAGGGCGCCATAAGGCAACCATTGGCGCCCTATATTGAACGTAGGGCTAAAGGAACTTTTTCGTTTCTCATAATTTCAGAAATGCCACCGCCTTCATTTTTTACTCCATTTTTCAAAAAAATGGCGCGAATTTCAGTAGTAAAAACTATACTTTGTAGTAGTGTCAGGGGGATGCCACTTGCTCTTCAAGTCCTTGGATCCCTTTTGTTCGCTAGAGAAAAATCAGAATGGAGGAGTATATTGGAGAAACTCAAAATGATCCCCAATAATGAAATACAAAAGAAGCTCAAAATAAGCTTTGATAGTTTAGATTATTTGGATCAAGATATATTCCTTGACATATCTTGTTTCTTTATTGGGATGGATAGATATGTTGCAACACAAATATTGAATGAATGTGGGTTCTATGCTGATACTGGAATGGCTACCCTTATAGAGGGAAGCCTTGTTACAATTGATAGAAAGAATAAGCTTGGAATGCATGCCTTGTTGCGAGATATGGGAAGAGAAATCATTCGTACAAAGTCACCAAAAATTATTGAGCGTACAAG
Source organism: Vachellia pachyceras (assembly GCA_025593235.1). Taxonomy (NCBI): domain Eukaryota; kingdom Viridiplantae; phylum Streptophyta; class Magnoliopsida; order Fabales; family Fabaceae; genus Vachellia; species Vachellia pachyceras. Next base: position 56,437 of record JANTPZ010144081.1, on the reverse strand, counting down.
GCTATGGTTTCATGATAACGTTCGTGATGTATTGTCAAAATGCACTGTAAGTAGAATATATGCAATCAATTTTTTGTATACGTAAAATAAAATCACTGGAGGAAAAAGGCACAAATGATTGGGTTCCAGAAACAATGTCCTTCTTAATTATAACTTAAAATTTAAGGATAATGAAGTTGGATTAAAGTTATTTACTGGCTTTATCTCCTAGTTCTGGTTTTCACGTACCAGATTGTTCTAGCTCCATCATGGCAATCATACAAGTTTTTTCTTTAATTTTGTTATATATGCTCCTTATTTCACAGGGAACAAACTTTGTGGAGGGACTATCGTTGATGCTACCAAGAACCAAAATCATTTCCTTGAGTGCCAAAGCATTTGAAAAGATGGATAGTCTTAGGCTGCTTCAGCTTGGTCATGTACAACTTCAAGGAGATTACAAATATCTTTCAAAAAATCTTAAATGGCTTTGTTGGCATGGGTTCCCTCGGAAAAACACACCAAACAAATTTTATCAACGCAGTTTAGTTGCCATTGATCTCAAATACAGCAAATCTCAAGATAGTATGGAAGAATCCCCAAGTAAGCCCTTAAGTTTTGCGTTTTCTTTTCACTTATTCTCTACTTTACCTTACTATTAGTTTGTTTCTTTTTCTAAAACAGTTGCTGGAGAAGTTGAAAATACCCAATCTTAATCATTCCCATTATTTAACACAAACACCTGACTTCTCAAATTTGCCCAACCTGGAAATGTTAATGTTCAAAGATTGTTCAAGGTTGTCAGCGGTTCACCAAACCATTGGGGTACTTGGTAAACTTTGTTAAATTTGAAAAATTGTAAGATTCTTCCTAATCTACCCAGAAGTATATACAAGCTGACATCGCTAACAACTCTCAATCTCTCTGGTTGCTTGAATATTGATAAGTTGGAGGAGGACTTGGAACAAATGAAATCCTTAACGACACTTATTGCAGATAATACTGCAATTAGAAAAGTTCCTTTCTCAATAGTAGGATCAAATATTGGATATATATCAATGTGTGGCTATGAGGGATCATCGCGTGATGTGTTTCCTTTACTTATTGGGTCTTGGATGTCTCCAAAAACCAATCTTCTCTCTCGTATTCAACCTTTTGAAAGCTTATCATCTTTAGTTTCCTTAAACATACCAACTTCAAGTTTCGATGGCCTATCATCTGTCATACATGAAGTTCCAAAGCTTCAAAGTCTATACCTGCAAAGTTCAGATGCCCAACTAAGTGAAGATGTGACAAGAATTCTGGATACCTTATATGCCGCACATTGTACACAATTGATAGCTTTACCCAGTACATCAGAGATGTTAGCTTCAAGTATGCAAGCTGGGGCAATAATTGATCCGTACAATGAAAATTACAATTCCGTAGTCTCACAAAATGCGTTAAGCTGTCTTCTTATTCAAATGGGAAGTAACGACCAAATCACAAGTCTTGAAGAAAGCATTTCAAAGGTTTGTTTCTACGTTCACTATGAGTACTAGAATAAGTTATGTAGTTTTTTAATATCTTTCCTCTGGCATCAATAGTTTTTTTTTAATCTAGTTTGACTTAAATTGGAAATACTCACTCCGGTCTTGATTCTGTGATATAAATAACTAATTTACAGATATTATTGAAATTAGCTAAATTAGTTCATTGTAAAAAAATGCAAGTTGCTTTCTTAATTAATTACTTCTTTAATCACTTGTCTCGAAGATTAACTTATTAATAGAAATTCCCCTTTAATATGTACAATAATAGGGATAGTTTATGAAGAGAATTATAAATTCAAAAGATAAAGTAAGGTACATTTGGAATGAGAGCAACCCCTTCAACTTTATTGTAATTAGTTATAGAATTAACACACACACACACACACACTTTATCAAGGTTGAGCTAAATTTCACAAGTATTAGTTAGTTGAAATATGCTGTTTAGTTTCCTTTTGTTTTTCTGTTTTTGCATATATTATGCAAACCCATTTTTTTAAAGTGTTAATAAGATTAACTCTTTACACAAAAGAAAAAAAAAGTTACATTCAAAGAATGTAGACATATTCTTGTTTCTTAATATTTGTGGGGTTTTACTTCTGTATTTTGCATGCAAATAGTTTATTCAAAAAACATTTACATGTAGTACAATACACGTTGGTTTTGGTTTTAGCATAAGAAGCTTGTTACACATTCTATCTGAAATTTGATAAAAATGAAGTGGTAAATCTATGGATTATTTGATATATCCTTAGAAGTATGTTTTACATTTTTGTTATTGAAAAGATTCACTAGGCTGTCACGTAATTTTTGCGATTGAATTGATTATTTCAATTCTCAAATGCCCTTTTAACATTAATGGTAAAAGTTTATGAAGCCTACTGGTGAACGTAGAATTGACCATAGAATTATTCATGATTTTCTTTTGCATGCTAGATGATTGTAAGAAAAATAACTCACTGTTTACTAACTTAGTATTAACCATGAAACTGATTGGTGTTTATAAATGTTTGTAGAAAAATATATTTAAAAGTTTGAAATTATATATTTAAATAATTTACTCTATCGATCAAATTTTATTCTCATATTCATAGTGCTTTGAGATAATTTTTATGCTGCAGGACTTTAGAAGCTGTGATTCTGGTGATTACTGTCTTCCGGGTGACAGACTTCCTGATTGGCTAACCTTCATTGGCGAAGGAGCTTCGGTAATTTTCCAAGTACCTCAAGATGCTAACTTGAGAACAATGGCTTTGTGCCTTCTTTATTTGTCTTCTCAAGGAAACATAACTTGTGGCCATATAAATAATGTGTTGATAATAAACTACACCAAGGCTACCATTCAGCTCTACAAGCAAGATCTATTAACTTCCTTTGGAGAGGTAGATTGTGAAAGCTATATCTCAAATCTTGAAGCTGGTGACAAAGTGGAAGTTATGGTGGTTTGTGGATATGGACTCAGTCTGAAGAAAACAGCGGTTTATCTGATTTATGATTCATCATTTCAAGAAAGAATAAAGCTGATTTCACATGCTGATCAAAATCATTCTTCCTTGGATATTGGTGGTGATGAATACGTGCGCAGAAATCCAGACGGAGATAACTCCAAGAGTGTAGCTAAACACAAAAAGTTTTTCAAATTCTTTCATAAACGATTTTAGGATGTATTTAACTTGTATAACTTCGTCTAATATTATTCCATCAATTTTCTGATGTTTGTTTTTCAACATGTTTTGCATGATCTGCTCCCCTTTCCCCCTCTTAATTTTATGCACTTTGTGCTTTAATTTGAAGGTCTACCTTATAATAATGTCTACAGTTGTAAGGTGTACACATTAGAATTTATACAAATTTTAACTCTAATGTTTGTATACATTTGGAAGAAGCAAATTAAAAGTATAGCCATTGCTCTTATTTCTCTTTTGTTAATGCGAACTATAACAAAGGATTAAGGTGTAAGGACAACGGGGGAGAAGATTAGAGTTTAAAAATCATTTAGTTTAATACTAAAAAATGGTTAAGTTATAAAAATGTTCATAAGCTTTTATTAAAAGTGTGTTCCGCATTATATTCTTTTTAAAAGTATAAAAATAATTGAAACATTCAAAATAGTAATAAAAATGCGAATGCTGCTAATTATAAATACTAATTGGGCCATGTTTGTTGTTAGTAAGGCCCAAGACAACCTTTGGTCTATGCACACGTGTATAAATAGGTGTGATCTCACATTTGTAAATTGCCCGAGTAATGAATGAATAAACACATTTGGTCAGGTTTAGTTGTTATGTTGCTCTATGTTGGATAGTAATTTTAACATTTTAGAAGAAATAACTATTTTAATTATTTTTTAATCTATGTAAAATAGTTAATAGGTACTTATAGAAGAGGATCAGAGAGAGTATTTTTCTCAAAAAATGGTTTCATTAATTGTTTTATATGCATTGATCAGTAGTCTTTTACCTAGGTAAACAAAGCGCATGAGCATAGTGGGAGAATGGAAAACAGTAGAATACAACTTTTTTTTTTTGAGTGGAAAATGGCATTTCACCCTCGGTATCCCGGATCCTTTCGGACCCAGACTAATCCGGGGTCGCCCCCAGAAAGGGACTTCCCAGGGTTCGAGCCCAAGACCTGATGGGTATGCGGCGCCTTACCTTCCCCTTGTCAACCAGTCGGACCAACCCACCTGGGCATAGTAGAATACAACTTTCTTCGTGTGTATGTGTGTATATATACACGCATGCAGTTCGGGTTGGTAATTCGGGCTTGGCCGGACAAATTAGCATGTTTGGGCATGTTAAAATTTAGAATTGGATAAAAAAGAGAGAGAAAATAGGCATTTTTTACAATCAAACTACAAAGAAACTATAAGGTCTAACATAGTCCCTATTTAATTCGATTCTTTAAACATCTAGTCATCAATTTGACCACTAGTATGTTGGCAAAAAAAATTTGACCACTAGTACACAGTGTACATCAAGATTAAAGCTCGTTGAGGAAGTCAACGGTGTGCAGGGATTAATCAATGTCATTGACAGTTGATAGCATAGGCTCACAAAAGAAAAAATATTTAGCCTTCTCAAGTTGGGCTTGAAGGAAAAGGGCCGACTCATAAGATCAAGTCGAGCCGTTTTGAGTTTGTTACCGGATGACACCAAAATATCCGAACATATAGGGTTGCCTATGGAATTTTCCATGTACTCAAAGCCCCTTAGACAAAACTTCTGGGGCGTTTTTGCTCTTTATCACTTCATTATATAAATGAAAAGTTAAAACTAAGCATGCAAACCAAGACACGAGGAACATTATACAGGTAACTAAACTATATAACTAACTGATGCACATGGCGATGGTAATAACTAGGGTAAGTATTGAACAAATAGATATGCAACCAATGCAAATCATAAGAAACAATGATTCTACCACCTCTAATGTTTTCTTCCACAAAAGCACTTCCTTCTTGGTTCCTTCCTTTATGTCTCCTTGGAGAGCTTGGGCATATATCAAAACCTATAATATATATATATATATATGTTTATATATAGCAGGTTAATTTACATATTTTGAGGTGCTTAAATAGCACAACCAATTCCTGTACGTTAAAGCTCCATTCCTTGGTGCCCTCAATTAGCTCTTCAATTGTATTATTTTCCCTGCATACTTTACAATTTCCTTCCTTATGATTAACCCTACACAATCTTTTGAAATCATTGAAGCACTTTATTCTACAAAATCCAATAATTTCTCTCTAAAACAGGATTGACCGAACAGGGCACTGGGAAAGAATTGATGAAATTCAATTATACTGTCATTATAAACACCTTAGAAGGTTCTAGACATAGTTTGGGTGTAATAAAATATTATAGAACATTTTTTTCCTCACTTTTACATCTCAAACAGTAGCACTTTCCTTAAATTTCAGCAGCCTCCAAATTCAAATCTATTGGAATATGGGCTAATCCACCCTTGTTGGATTAGGCCCAAAATATATTTTGGGATAAAAACTCAAATAAGAGAATATGTGAGAACAAAGTTGTAATATTCACAATTGAATAAATTTAAAATTATTAAATTAAAATTTGTGTGGGAACGGTTGAAGATTGAAATGTGCGGGAAATGTTATTTTATCCATCCCTTTATTTGAGAACTATGAGCATACATGAAAGAGACACTCAGACGATTTGCTCTCTCCTCCCGCACAAAGTTCCTCTCATCCTCTGTGAAAGCTCCCTCCCTCTCCTCCGTGCTTTTGCTGTGTCTCATATTCGGATCCATACTCTTGATCCAAATTTCGCGTTGGTATCTGCAGTATATGTTCAACTTGTCAAGTACACCTGAAATCTTTCAGTGGTATCAGAGCTTATAGGTTCCTGAGGCATTTCTCTTCTGCACATATATGAATTTTTGCTAGTTTAATCATGAAAATTTGAGTGTATGATTAAAGTATGTCCATTACTATAATCTCTTGCTTATCATACATGTTCTGTGGTAATTCACTTACTGTTCAAGCATGAATTTCGTATGAGTTATGCAAGCATGTTGGTTGAATTGCACTATTGGTTTCCTTTATTGGTTACCATTTCGTTTTCAGTTGGTTTTTCATCGTACATGTGTATATGCATATATGAATTATGTGTATAAAATCATAAGCCTTTAGAAAACGAACGAAGAAAATGAATAACCAAACAGAAACCGAAATCTTTTCTTTCATAAAACAAGTGTTTCAGGCTTCGAAAACATGCCCATAGGGTAGAGCTCTTCAAGACGAGAATGTGGACACCAAGAACGTGAAAAACGGACACCGGATAATGGAGTTACGGAAGAAAAATGAGTTACAAATTCTGTCACGTTTTTAAGAAAAAGAGAAAGAATCTGGCTTCAAAAGTACTCCCATTGTGTAGATCTCGTCAAAAAGAAGAAATGGACACCTAGAACGTGAAAAACGGACACCGGACGATGAAGTTACGGAAGAAAAATACGAATTCCGTAGCATTTTACCAACAAAAAATGAAAAAAAAAACTGCTCGGTGGCACGGAAAGCAGGCGAATCGGGTCAGCGTGGCGGGCGATCGGGTCCTAGGGATCCGCCTGAAGTGGAAAAAGGGTGCTAGTTGGACCGAATGAACTGAGCCCAGTTTAAAAAATAAAAAAGCAAATGGTTTTGGGCCATGGTAGGCCCAAACAGCAATAATAATAATAATAATAATAATAATAATAATAATAGAGAGTTGGGCCAGAGAGGCCTAACGCAAAAAAATAATAAAACCAAAAAAGGGAGGAAGAAAGTGGAAATCCTCAAGAGAATATGAGGAAGACAATGAGGAGGATAATGGGGTCCTAATAAAAAAAACTTGAGAAAGGTTAACAAAAGCCTCAAAAGGTCTACTTCGACCCAGGGCCTAAGTCCTCATTCTCATTCAATTCAAAACCTCAAAGTAATGATGAGGAGGTCGATTAACCTTTTCTTCCCCGCCATGGCCGCAACGATAGCTGAATAGGATGCAATGAGAATGGTCATAATTAAAAGCATAAAAAAAGGGCCTATGGCATCATTGCGAGCTATGTCAACAGTATAACTGACAATGAAACTGCCAAATTTTATGTGAATGTCATGATGAAGTGTTGTGTAGCATTTAGAGCTACAAGTATATTCACATTAACAACCATGTGGGTTAATGCAATAAAGAAAACAACGAAACTTATACTAAACAAAAACCAATACTTTAAAGACTGATGAAACAAATAGTCTATTACTGTATTGCAAATATCTAAAGACGTATTGTATTTTAGATTTATGTGTTTACTCTCTATATTTAGTTAATGTATTTAGAACTAACTTGGTGTATGATTATGACTAACTGCATTGTAAAATGTGTCATGTTTAGTTTATGTGAATTGTTGTGAAATCATCATTGTTATTCACATGATTTGTCACCTTATAACACTTTTGATAAGTGAGAGCTTTTAGAAAACGAGACTTCTAAAAGTTGACGATTCAAGAAGTACTTATATATAATTCTTGAAAGAAAATAATGTAATTATTAGTGTTTGTGTGATGGGAGGTACAAACATATTCTCCTTATTGCAGATCTAGTGATCAAATTATCTTCTTGTTAAGAATAAGATAAGTATAAGACATTGTATACTAGTTGTGCTACATAATTGCTAAAAACTCAGCTATATGAGAAAACATTTGTTGATAAAACACCCTGTCACCTCAGAGTAGAAAATGGCAACAAAAAAAACATACTTGCCGAGTTGAATGAAGGGGATAAGTTGAATGGTGACAAATGTGATATATGGCACCGTAAGGTGTAGCATATATTGGAGGAACATGAGGCACTTAAGCCACTGACACCATTTTGGTGGAACTTGAAGCTGGGACTACATCCCAGCGTAAGGGAAACTTGGGGTTATACCAGGTATGGAAAAATGAGAACAGTATTGCAAGAGTTACCCAGCTGAGAATAATGGTAAATGACCTAACGTGTCAGTTTGAAAAACGTCCAATTGCATATGCCATGTAGGCAGCTCTCAGAGATAAGTTTGGTGGAACTTTGAACACTAAGTTTAGGAGGCTAGCAATCAAGTTTGACACATATAAGCTTTGGGGTATTACGTCCATGAAGAAACACTTTCGAAACATGTCAAACATGATTAGAGAACCCCAGGAAGCTGGATATATACTGATTGATGACCAGCAAGTACAGGTTGTAATCAGGTCACTTCCCCCTAGTTGGGAACATATGAAAGTCAACTTAACCCATAACGATAACATCATCACTTTTAATGATGTTGTGAAGCACGTTGAGTTTGAGGATGAAAGCCTAGAGTCATATAAGACTTCTGGGCATGCCTATTACACCAAGAATACATGCATTTCTAATGCCAACTCGATTTTAAGAAGGGCAAGAAATTTCTTGGGAAAGGCAGGAAGGATGTCCCTAAATTCAAAGGGGGCGAAAGTAAAGATGGCCAGAATAAGGTTAAAGCTATGCTTGCCAGAGGTTGGGTCACTTTGCGAGGGACTTCCCTGAGTGAAATGATCGTGGAAAGACTCGAGCTCAACAGACCATGTAACGAAGGATCGGGGATCCTTTGTGAATTACCGTTGGTTGCCGCATCAATGCAAATGGCTTTATGTTGGCAATAACGCAAAGATCGAGTTCAAAAACATAAACACCTGCAGCTTATCTATGCGTGGTGAAAAGACCTTAATCTTACATAATGTACTTCATACATCGGATATCCGACGGAATTTAGTTTCTGTACTATGTCTGTTGAATTATGGGTTTGATGTAAACTTTCATGGCAAAGTTTTTGACATACTTATTAATGAGACCTTTTATAGTCTTTCTCTCTTTAATGGGAAGTTCTTTGTTATGGATGTTATTGATGATTTCAACTTGCATGAAAATTTCGTTAGTTCCCCAATATAACTATTGATATGAATATCTGGCATGCTAGACTTTAGCACATAAGTTAGAATCGAATAATTAAACTAGTAAAAGATGGTTTGCTAGGTGAACTCCAAACATGGAGATGGCTTTATGTGAAAATTTTTTAGCTAGCAAGGCAACTAGAAAACCTTTCGATATAGGAACTAGAGCTGAAAATCCATTGGATTTGTTCCATTCTAATATATACGGTCCCATGAGTGTGAGGGCAAGGCACGGAGCTTGGTACTTCATTACCTTTACTGATGACTTTTCACGATATGGTCATGTCTATTTGATCTCACATAAGTTTGAAACACTAGAGAGTTTTAGACAGTACATGAATGAGGTAGAGAATCAAATAGAACGTAAAATTAAAGTATTACGTACTGACCGAGTTCGTGAATAATTATCTGATCAATTCAAAGAGCTCTGTGAAGAAAAGAGGATAATTAGGTAACTAACTATCCCTAACACTCAGCAACAAAATGGAGTGTCCGAAAGAAGAAATAGAACTCTTCTAGACATGGTTAGGTTGATTATGGCTCAAGCAAACCTGCCAATTTTGTATTGGGGGTGATGCTTTATTAATAACAGCCTTTATGCTTAATCGTGTACCCTAAAAAATAGTTACTTCCATATCCTACGAGTTATGAACGAAACACAAGCTAGATCTAAGTATTTTAAGACCCTGAGTGTCGATTGCTTACGTTCATAATGATTCCCACAAGTATGGGGAAATTGAACTCTCTAGTTATGAGACCTAATTTTGGGTGTTGGGTCCTAGAAGAAAGGAATGTATCTTTATAAGATACTCAAAAGAATTAAAAGGATACATTTTTATTGGTGAAAACAAAGATGGAACAGTAACTGAAACTGAATCAAGGGATGCCGTATTTTTGGAAATGAATTTCCTGGCAGAAGTGAGATACATCGAACAGTATCTCTTTATGAGACACAAGAGCAAGGTAGTGCAGATCGATCTAATGATCCCCAATCGTCTCAATATATCGATCTGAGTGGGAGATTAAAAGGCTCAAAAAGGTCTTTACAAAGGCTGAGGCAAGAGAAACAAAAGAGACAAGAAGTTTCTGTAAGAAAGAATGACAAGGAAAATGTACCCAAGAGATGCTTTTCAATAGAGGGGGAAGCACTCATGGTCACTTTGGACGAATATGATGAGTCATGTTTTGTACAAGATGCCTTATTGTGCCTTGCCAATGATGAATGGAAGAACGTAATGGAAGAAGAGATTGATTCAATGAAAAATAATTAAGTCTATGAACTTGTTGATCTATCAAAAGGTCGAAAGGCCATTGGGAACATCTGGGTTCTTAAAACAAAAAGAAAAGTGGATAGATCAATTAATAAGTACAAGACACGTCTGGTAGCAAAGGGTTACACACTATAGGAAAGTATCGATTACGAGGACACCTTCTCACCTGTTGTACACATTAATTCCATAAGATTGATTCTGGTAATAGTAAGTTGTTTAGATTTAGAGTTACATCAAATGGATGTGAAAACAGCATTTCTAAATGAAACTTGGATGAAGAAATCTATATGGAACAACCATTAGGTTTCGTAAAGAAAGGCTTAGAGAGCAAAGTCTGTAAGCTTGAAAAGGTCCATTTATGGACTGAAATAATCATTCAGACAGTGGTACTTGAGGTTTCACAGAGCGATAACCTCATACAATTTTGAAATGATTAAAGAAGATTATTGCATCTACATTAAATGATTTGATGATAACTTTGTGATGTTGTCATTATATGTAGACGATATTCTATTGGCTGGAAATAGCCTAAATTTGATCTTAGCTTTTAAAGAATGGCTATCATCGAATTTTTGAGATAAAAGACATGGGAGTTGCAGAATATATACTTGGAGTTAAAATTCAAAGAGATTGCTCAAAGAGAATTCTATCTCTTTCACAAGAGAATTACGTTAAGAAAATTCTCGATCGATTTAATAGAGTGACCGCAATCCCTTAGACACCCCTGTAGCTACTAGAGTTAGCCTGAATCTTAAAATGTGTCCCATGACTAAATCAGCTAAGAAGAGAATGGAAAAAGTTCCTTATGCTAGTGCCGTTGGAAGTCTAATATATGTAGTGACGTGTACAAAACCATATATTTGTTTCGCAGTTGGACTGGTAAGTAGGTTCCAGTCAAATCCTGGTGAACAGCATTGGAATGTTGTGAAAAAGGATTCTGCAATACTTAAAGGGCAATCGAATTATGCACTAACTTATTAAGGAAGTGATTGCGGCTCCTTAGATATTTCGATGCTGATGTTGGAGGAGACGAAGTTGATGGGAAGTTAACTTCAAGTTATACTTTCTTGCTGAATAATGGCGCCACAAGTTAGAGCAGCAAGAAACAGACGTGCATAACCCTAAATTTTATGAAATTTGAGTTTGTGGCTTGCTCTGTGATAGTGTAGAAGACTATATGGTTGAAGAGATTTATTGAACACCATGGATTTGAAAATGAGTACAAATCCTGTGTAGCCTACACAAAAGACCCCAAATATATCTTAACAAGGCTAAACACATTGATATTAAGTATAACATTGTGATAAATTATATAGCATAAAAGGTGATTAATGTACAACACATTTCGACCAAAAGTGTGATCGTAGATCCCCTCACTAAACCAATAGCCAAAGAAATGTTTGAGAAACATGTAAGGGCCATTGGTATATGCAATATGTAAAATTACAGACACTGTATATTGAATTTGTGATTGAATTCATGTGTCTGTGTACAAGTATACAATATCTAGTATGTTGTACAGGCAGGAGAGGTAGGCTCTCTCACACGAGCTACCGCCTTTGATACTCAGGAGGAGTATGCAAAGATGAGACACTTGTATTCACCAGTAAGGCAGCAAGAATGCTGATATGGTACAGAAGAAATACAAATTATGTCGCTTCGGAAATGGTGTGGCGTGTCGAGATGAGATCCAATGTATGTACACATAAAACATGGATCGAATCATGGGGACCCGTTCTCATGATGCCTGTTACCAAACAACAAATTCTTCAACACTGACATCAAATGAGATATGAGAGAAGGAAGAATTTGGGTTTAGATGTTGGGAACATCTAGACTTAAAGTATGTACGGTGTTAATAGAATGTTTCAAAACCGTACGCTCTCATAGTATAAGAGAAACACCGTAACATGTGATTCATACCATATGTGTTATAGAACAGTAAAAGGGAAGCAAGTGAATGGATCCCTGCTTCATTGCTGTGTGAGTCCCAAGAAATTGATATTTCTACTTATGTCCTTTGATTTTGACATTATCATGGAGGTATATCTCAATGACTGCTACATTAACATACATCCTATTATCATGATAGATGCGATACAAGGTACTATGTTAGGAAAGCGGTTGATGTATATCAAAATGATATATGGGCGAAAGGAAGATTACCTGATAAATACACAACTGGGCTGGTGTCTGTGACATGTCCCTTATGATATCAACTTGGAGATTTCATAAGTGTGGACACCACGCATACGAGAAAGATGATCTAAGTCTTATGTTGACTTAAGAGGGATTAGATTCGTCAAGTGAAAGTGTATTTTGGTTAAATTTAGGACATATGAGGCATAGTAACTAAATTCAAGCTACACAAAGAAATATTGTCTTATGCTGGTCTTGTGAGATGGATTTCTAGTACAAACATCTAAAAGACATCATGCCCATGCGGTTATGGCAAAGCATCTAGTATGAAAGGGAGAAGGGAGAAAGACGGCCCACTATTCCTAATCCACCAAGTGTGAGTGGGAGATGTTGGAATATGAGATAATCCACCCTCGTTGGATTAGGCCCAAAATATGTTTTGGGATAAAAATGTAAATAAAAGAATATGTGGGAACAAAGTTGTAATATTCCTAATTGAATAAATTTGAAATTATTAAATTGAAATTTGCGTGGGAACGAGTGAGGAGTGAAATGTGTGGGAACGGTTATTTTATTCGTCCCTTTATTAAAGAGGCACTCAGACAATTTGCTCTCTCCTCCCGCACAAGGTTCCTCTCATCCTCTGTGAAAGCTCCCTCCCTCCCCTTCGTGTTTTTACTGTGTCTCATATTCGGATTCATACTCGTGATCCAAATTCCACATGGGTATCTGTAATGTTGGACATCCCTCAAAATGTTTACAAAATGTTGGACATCCCTTCCTCTGAATCTAAAGCTATTTACAAGACTTAAGCAGTGTTTAAATCATGATTTTAACATCTCCAAACATAGCTTAACCATCTAGAATAGTTGTTTAATATTTAGAGGCCTTAAACAGAGAATCCAAAACAGCTTTCAGCTTCCAAACTTACTCATCATGCCACACACAAACATCAATATTTGGATATCTCATGTTCATCACATTTGAATTCCATTGCCATATAACATAATATAGAGATTTCTAGGTATGTTATATATATATTTATATAATTTAGAAATGAAACATCCTTGCTTCATGCATTAGCATCATAAGACAGTGGCATTTCTTAAATGGACGATAGCATCAAATGATGAGTCCAAATCCATTTTTACTCTCAACTAGTCGAACCCAGAAAGGTTTCACCATTTATCTTACCACCTGTGCTCTTCTTATATAAAGATGAAGAACAAATGAAGATATTATGACAATGCAGTATAATTTGTCACAAAGCTGATCAACGATGTGTAATAAATAACTGATAAAATGTTTTAGATAGCTTTAAATAATGGACTTTTAGATTAAAAAGTATTACTCACATGATTACAGTGAGAGGTGAGATGATGTCTAAATATTTTAATGTAAGAAATGGAATGACACAATAAAGTTTTTATATTCTTTCCAAATTAATTCTGCAGCTTGATGACTGAGCCCGCTTCACGACCTGGCCGCAGGCCTTAAGATTGAAACCTAAACAATGCTTGATTCGTTTTCTTAGCTGTAGTTGGTATTTTTATATTGAGCTCATAAGGACATAGAATTTTCAAATTTTGCTTCTTTATATCCCACTCATGTGATTAACCAATTAAAGGGTCCTCTCTTTTTTTTCATTTACCAAACTCACTGTTGAAAGTCCTTTCTGCAACGACTTTCAGCATGGTTCTTTCCTCTTCTTCGGACAAAAAAATGAGGTATATTCCATTTTTTGTTAATTTTAAGGCACTTGTTGAAAATACTCTAAATGGAAAAACTAAGGACTTGCAGTCTGATTGGGGAGGTGAATTTCATTCTCTCAACAAACTGTTATTTTCTCTTGGAATCCATCACCGTATAACTTGCCCTCATAGTCATACACAACATGGCACAATCGAATGGAGGCATCACTCAATTGTTGAAAAAGGACTCACCCTTCTCCACTGCCTCATACTTACCCAACTGAACTCCCAAAGTAACTCTCAACAATATTTGCCCTTCTGAAAGACTTCATTCTCACAGGCGCCCAACTTTTAAGAGTGTTCGGCTCAGCTTGCTGTCCCAATTTGAGGCCTTATGTTAAATATAAACTTGAGAGCCCAGATCCATCCAATGTGTTTTCTTGGGATATTTTAATAGGAAATTAATTTTAAGGTCTCAAATAAAAAACTTATTTACGAAAATGTTCATAGATGAAAATATTTATTCTGAGGTTCCATGCGCACATGGATAATTTTTTGTCCCAATATGAATCATGCCTTAGGATCTCAGAATAAATATTTTCATCAATGTGACCTCAGATTAATGTGGTTTTGGTGCATGCATGCAAGAAAAACAAATCCAATTGATATAAAAAAACAGAGGTCAAGTTTTTCTTTGTTACGTGGACAGAAAATGAGGTTGTGAATAACGTGTCCATTTGGAAACGCGGTAGAGTAGTACTTTTACGCAAACCGAAATAAATATGTGAATGAGATGATTTTAATATTAGTTAAGATTTAAACAGGGTAATTAGTGAAGTCTAACATGAAGTAAAGGTGACTCCGACATGCACTACGGTAGAGATACCAAATCTCCATCAGACGCCTGCTCTGCCTGCAAGTGACACACAATAGAATTCTGTAATGAAGCAAATTCCTATGCTTCTGCTACGCCATACAACAAAATGAAAATGCCAGATCCCTCTTCTTTTTGTTCTCCTCGCTCTTTCTTCGTCTTCATCTTCTGCTTCCTCCTTCTTCCTATGTTGCTCTTGTTGCTGCTGCTGGTCGCCCCTTCCTCATCATCTTCATCATCATCATCATCATCATCATCATCATCATCCCATGGAGGAGATCGCCTTGAAGCAGAGAAGTTGACGATGTCTGTTTACTACGAGGCTCTGTGCCCGTATTGTGCAGACTTCATAGTGAACCATGTTGTGAGAATCTTTCAAACAGGTCTCATCTCCATTGTTAATCAAAGAATGATCCCTTGGGGCAATGCCTTCCTCAAACCCGATGGTTCCTTTGTTTGTCAGGTTCCCTACCTTCCTTCCTCTACATTCTCATTTTGTCAACCTTTGAGTATGTCTCACTCATCTCCTATAATTCTTTTCATTACCTCAGTTTAATTGTCCAGAAATTGAACTAGAAACATCATCCTAGTTGGAAGAATTGATTACATAAGTATTATTTTGTTGAAAAATGCTGTTTAGTTTCCTTTTTCGCATATATTATCGAAACCCAGTTTTTTATTTAACGTGTTAACAAGATTAACTCTTTACACACACAGATTAATTATCCCATAGGGATTTCCAAGCTTTGAATTTCTCTACACAATGGTGAAGAACAGATTTGATCTCCAAACGCATACGTGAGTTTTTTGCTCCCTCTTGATTTGTATTGATGTGGAAGAGGTTGTTTTTTTTTTTATAGTTTAACTGGATATTTTTCTAAACAAAAATCCTTCTGCCACTTCAAGCCTAGACACTTCCAAGCAACAAAAAAGCCAAAAAAAAAAAAGAACAAATGTAGATAACGGTTTTTTTTTTTTTTGGGGGAGGAAGACTTGCAGTTGAGATCGAGTGAGCAGGGCAGTATCTTTTGAGTTGGCGAGAATCTTTTTTTTTTTTTGCCAGCGAGGTGGCGAGAATCAGGTGACATGTGTAGACGTTAGTCAACTTATAACAGTCAAAACTAGTGGTTTGGACGGTGGGTAATATTGATCTTATTTTGTTGAAAAATGCTGTTTAGTTTCCTTTTTTCGCATATATTATGGAAACCCAGTTTTTTATTTAACGTGTTAATAAGATTAACTCTTTACACACACACAAGTTACATTCAAAGAATGTAGACATATTCTTGGTTCTTAATGTTTGTGGGGTTTTACATCTGTATTTCGCATGCAAGTAGTTTATTCAAAAAACATTTACATGTAGTACCATACATGTTGGTTTTGGTTTTAGCATAAGAAGCTTTTTACACATTCTATCTGAAATTTGATAAAAATGAAGTGGCAAATCTATGGACTATTTCACATATTCTTAAAAGTATGTTTTACATTTTTGTTATTGAAAAAAAATTTACAATGCTGTCACGTAATTTTTGCTTTTACGTTGGTAAAAGTTTATGAAACCTATTGGTGAACATAGAATTGACCATAAAATTATTCATGATTTTCTTTTTGCATGCTAGATGATTGTAAGAAAAATAACTCTCACAGTACTAACTTAATATTAACCATAAAACTAATTGGTGTTTATAAATTTTTGTAGAAAAATATATTTAAAAGTTTGAAATTATATATTTAAGTAATTTACATTATCTATCAAATTTTGCGTTATTTTCATTATATGATGGAAAAAATAAAAAATTAGCATTTAAAATATTTATTTTTCTGTTTAAAACAAACCTAAATAAATAAGTTTCAATAAATGTGATGAAAAATTAAAATTTTAAGATTTTATAATATAATAAAAATTAATAAACTTTGTAACATATTATAAAGATTGCAAATATATACATTAGGATTATTTTAGAGTTGTACTTATTATTATTTTTTTCAAATATAAATATTTAAATCATTGTAGTACCAACGAGGATTAACATAGTTGTTTAGCACAAAAAGCAGTCCAACAATAATACAAGCCCATGACAAAGCCCAAAATACAATTCACCATCAGCAAAATAGAATATTCTAAATGTGTTATTTCCAAGGTTATCAAACCTGGACCGGTGATCAGACCAGTTCAGGCAGTGGGTTAAGGGTCAGTGGGTTAGACCGGAGTCAAACTGAGGATCAGACCGGTGAGAAATTAAAAATTAAAAACTATATAGTAGGAAAACACATTTCACCCCTGCAAAATCATGGGAATCCTTCAACATAGAAATATATTCACCATATTAATCAAAAGCTGGAAATTGGGGGGGGGGGAAGAGGGGAATTAGGATTGAAGAAACAAGAAACCAAAAGTCCATTTCTAATGAATTAAACATATTGTAAGAAGACATCCGATCAAGTGCAAACTTTCTCTAACCAAGTCTCTAATCACCAGAGCCTCAGGCAGAGAAAAAGATGGCAAAAAAAAATATATTTAACACGAAAAGCACAGTCTCAGGCCAACCATGGAAGCTATAACGAACAAACAACAACAACACAGAAAAACAGAGTCTCAGGCAAACCACCACAATTTTGAAAATGAACACAATAATCAAACAAACTATATCATAAAATTGAAGTCGAATTTAAAGAATACATGAAACAAACCAAATCGTAGAGCCTCAGATGGTCAGGCCAATAACTGAAAACACAGCTCAGAGGAAGAAAATGAAGTGGAACGCTCTTACGGCAATAGCTCAAGGCAGAGGAGATGAAAACCCAATGAAAAAGGTTGAAGAGTGAAGACCCAAGAGGCCAGAGTGCCGGAGCCAGACACTGTCGATAGTCGACACTTGAGAGGCAGACAACGAAATTTTTAGGGCAAAAATCAAAGGGGGAAAATGGAGTCGAAACAATGTAGAGAAGAAGATTAAGGCGAGGAGTATAGTCACCGGAGGAAGGGGTGGAGAAGTTGCAACAGCGGTGGCACAATCACGCGAGAAAGAAGACGGCACGGTGAGGACAACGGACTTGGGAGGGAGCTGTGGTAGGGCCGTGGGGACGTTGTCGCTTTTCGCCTTTCGTTGTTGCCTTTCAAGTTTCAATCAGGTATTAAAAGTAAAAAAAATTGAAAGGGACGAAACGACGCCGTTTTATCCCTGAAAATGAAAAAAATTAGACCCGGGCAGCTCTCCAAACCGAGCGAGCTGACCGGGTCACCCCCGGTTCGGTTCGGGTTGACTCAAGCCGGGGTTAAATTTCTGACCAGACCGGCTCATTGGCCGGTTCGCCGGTTTTTGGTTCGAACCGGACAGTCCGCTCCGATTTTAATATCATTGGTTATTTCTCCCCCTCTCCCTTTCCTATCTCTCTCTATATATATATAGGACAATAGAGCAATTTAATGCACGTGCAGTCAATGAAATACAGTATTCAACAATTAATGATTTGTCACCCCCAGCGTTGGGGTGCAGTGGTCAAAGTGTGACACCTCCTATTTTCCACCTACCTTTTTATTCTAGATCACTTAGGAATCACTCTTGAGCTTTGGATATCAAGGTTTAACCCAAAATTGAAAACTAAATTTTAAAAAATGTTTCAATAAAAACGCTGGTACTGTTCATGGGTCTTTTTCCAGATTTCTGGCCTAACTTTGAAAAATCATAATTAATTCTAGAAAATTTGAAACTGATTCCAATTTCTAAATTTTGCTTATTAAGTGAACTATAGGGGAAAAATAATCATTGGTTCCAATTATTGCCCATTTGATACAGTTTATTCAAAAACCACACACTGTTCGAAATGATTCATTCCAGTTTTCTAGATTTTACCTCAATCTTTGGAAAATCATATCTCTCAAAATATGCATCTAAATTTCACAAACTTTATATTATTTTAAATCTTAGGACGTGTAGTTTCTAACTAAAAAATTTGAGCCCATTTGAAGCTCGTTTGCTATTTTTAGTTGCCACTTGAAACATATTCATTTTTTTAGGGCCTTTGAAACCCTTCAACTTTGAAAACCAATTTTATCTTAAATTCACCAAAACCCCTTTTGGTTCATGAGCTTGCCTTTGGCCTGCATAATTAGTTTCTTATCATCCTTTAGCCTTCCTAGCTCATTTTCATGCATGCATGCATCATCCATATTCACATGTTCCCTCCTATCAAAGACAAAGTATCATTTAGCATATTTACACAAAAGCAAGCAAGCATAAGCATCATCCTCAAGCATCAAGAACCTTTTCCTTACCTTTGATTGTGCTTGCACCTATATGGTTAGTTGGATAATGAGATTTTGAAATCCCAATAGCAAAACAAAAGTATTGTGAATATGCATGTAACAACTTTTAAACAAGCATATGAGCATATAACATGTGATATGCTCAAACTACATTTTTATATGCATATGGCCATAGCAATCAAGATCACATTTCATACTCATATCATTCACTTCATTCATCACAAAAATCATGCATCATTCACAATAGAGTTTCATAAAACATAAGTTTAGTTTAGTAGTCTTGCTATTTTTGTTAAGCTTCTCCTTTTTAACTTGAAAGTTCTTTTGGATCCCTTCCAAGTGTGCTCTTGAGGGTCTTAAAATCCTAAAAATCATGGCATAAGATCCATGTAAATACACAACCAACAAGTTTCCATAAAGCTTGTAAAAACGCATAAAACCCCTTGTAGGTTTTTCAAGAGGCCTACAAGTTCAAGGCTTGGTTTTTATGGTTCCTTAAACTTCTAAAATCCATCTCTTGGCTTTACCCTACACAAAACATCATTTTTAAAGCCATTGGAACCATCAAAACACTCAAAAACTCATTCCTTCCATTTTCTTGCTTTGGCCGAGAAGGAGAGGAAAAAGGGGAAAATAGGTTTTCTCAAACTTTGTTCATGTAACCTGATCTTCTCTTGCTTCCAAAACCCTTTTTCTTAACTTTGATTAACTCAAAAAATCTCTTCTTAGATCAATCAAAATTTGGGCAGCACCTCCCCATAAACTTGAGCTTTCCATGATTTTTACAACAACTTAAATCAACCAACAACAACCAACAACCTATCTTTTACCCCTCAAGGAAGAGCTTGCAACCATTTACCACTTTTAAAACCTTCTCTTTTCCATTTTTAACTCTTGAAGTCCTAGCCATCATCCTCTAAAAGGGAGGCTCATTCAAGGAACAACCCAAAAGAATGTACTAGCAGTTGCAAGACTCAAGAAAAGAGGGGGATTTGGTTGCAAGAACACTTTACCTTGTGTTATGGAAGCTTGGATCTTCTTCTTCTTGCTTGGAAGGTGGTGTTTTCTAGAGAGAAGGGAGAGCAAAAATCTGATCAAGAAGAGAGGGAGAGATGACGTGAATTATGAGGGGGAGAGAGAGAGGAATTTGTGTTTTACTAATTCCATGTAAAATGAATGTATGGAGGATAAACATTCTTGGAGCCCAAGTTAGAAATACTTGATCCACATTGTGCCACTTGTCTTTGTCTCATTCCTTTCTGAAAAAGTGACTTTTCACACCCCCTAGGCATCTGGTTTGCTGGCTGAGCCTTTGTCCGATCCAGTTACATGATCTGGTGGCATGCATTTCCGTAAAGTAACCTTTACACGAGTAATTACCTTTTTACTTTTCTACAGACTTTATCTCTCATATGGCACCATTCCCTAGGCTTCCTTGCCCAGGTGGCATCATGTCCTAGCCCATAGCATCTCCAGGTTTCCCCCGTAACTCATCAGGTTTCCTCGATTTGCGTGCAACACTGCAAAAAGGGCTTCCATATGCCAATTTGACTTAAGGACATGGAAAAATTCTATATTTTCCCTGATTTTCAAGCTCTTTTCTGTTTCTCAAAATTCTTCCTGGATTTTTCGTAATTAATTTTCAAAGAAAATGTTTTTTAGGCTTTTCTGGCTCCGTACAACGAAACTACCTGCACTGAATACCAGGTAATAATTTTATTAATTACCTTATAACCCAACTAAACTTTTCTCAGTTTGGGTCTCCGGCATTTGAAGACTCCTGCTACCTCAAATAATTATTTCTCGGTCGTTCTTAACTCCGAAATCCTTTTTTACCACTTATTTACGAAAATGCCACTACCTTTTCTACTTTTGCCATAATTTCCAAAATGTCATCACTTTTTCTACTATTTCTTAATTCCAACCTTGCCCTTGGTTGACTTTGACATCTTTTTGGGTCAATTTTGACTTTTTGGTCAACTTTGACTTTGGTCAACTTTGATTTTTTTTTTTACTTTTGACCAAATCACCAAAATGTCCTTATTATTTGATGACATTTTATGCCCTAAGCCCTTTTTAGTCAAAATGAACATTTTATCTTGTCATTTTGGCCAAATGTCTATTTTGCTCTTGGGTCATTCTTACTTAAAATCCTCAAGACTAAGGACTTAGTCAATTATGATCCTTTTTATCTAAAGGCATTTTCCTTATATCCATATGCATTAAATCATCACATAAAATACCGACTTAGCCTTTATTTCTACTCACAGGAATATACAGATATTACACAAAGCGACTGTCACCTCCTAGGCGAACGGTGTTCAAATCCTGGAGGCTCGCTCAAGGTTAGGGGATACCCACTCTTGGTGCAAAGCACCTTAAAAGAGTGTGCTCATGAACTCCCCGCTCTGGATTAGTCAATTGTCCCGGGTTACTTGGTTCAGTATGGAAGATGGCCAGGGACTCAGGAAAAGGTGCTGGATACCGGGGGAAATTGCGGGGCCATAGGCCCAATCTGCCCTTAAATTACCAAAAAAACAATTAATGATTTGTCCCTTTCTTCTCTGCTTGTTTATTCTCCCTGGGCTCCAAAATGGTATCAACCCTTGAAGCTTCGCCATGTGTCAAGGGCTTAGTATTTACTTGATGAAAACACCGTGCGGCCTAGAAAACTTTTCTCAAACTCAAGCTCTGGAACTTGTGAGGAACCTGGCTCTGATACCAATTGTCACAGGTTTATTATTTACTTGATGAAAACATCATGCGGCCTAACAAGCTTTGCTCAAACTCAAGCTCTGGAACCTGTTAGTAAGCCTTCAAAGACTTAACTTAGTTGTGAGAACTAAGGAAGTCTAGAGAGAGAAACTAGAGAGAGATGGAGAACCTAGGAGAACACCTTTAGATTGCTTGAATGCTTGGTGGTTACAAATGGTCCCCTTGGGGGATATTTATACTACTCCACTTCCTCAATGGATGGTGGAGATCGATTCGATCCGACGGCCTATAACAAACCTTCCAGAATTCTTTCCTAAAATATCTAAGATATTTACACATGTGATAAATGTGTGGAGAACTCTAGAAGATGCAAGAATAAATAAGTATTTACAAGAGAATTCTAGAGATTTCTAAGGATCTCTAGACTGGTCCATGACACATGGCACATCCTTCCAAACACCCTAACTCCCATACCTACTAATGCATAGACAGAAACAGGGCAACTAGGTGTTCCAAGGGAAAAAGCTAGTGTCATTGGAAGACTAATCATGGAAATGTAAAAAAAAATAGACTGACTTTTGAAACGTGAAAAGATAAAAATGAATAGGACATCCATTATTTTGCTCTGACAATCTAATTTTCTCTCATAATCTATGCTATATAATGTTTCAACTCATAGAGAGCTTGATTTTTATTGTTAGAAACATGTAATGAGTTACATAAAACCTAAGTTTTGTCTAAGTATTATCATTTTTTTCAAAACCTAGGTTTTGTAACAAAATCTAAGTTTTAAAAAAACTATTTTCTTGTCAAATCACACTCTCTTATAATAAATTTTCTCTTTCCTCTTTTTCTTTCTTTCTCTTTCCTCTTTTCTACTTACTTTTTACCCCGAACTCCGTAAAAGTCAATAACTTCCCAAATAATCAACTTTCAAAACCTAGGTCTTTCTTCGGAAGCCATAAAAGCTATTTTCTCAAAATCTATTATCCAAAACCTAAGTTTTGCCTCAAACTCTGTAAAAAGCTATTTTCAAACGGACTTAAAATCAAGCTCCAAAACATCATGAGTTGTTGAAGAGGGGAGATAAAATTGGAACTAACATATATAGATATACATGCACTCGCTATCATTGGTTCAACAATTCGGATGACAGGGTGGCATCAGGGGTTTCTAGCAACATACAAGAAACCATATCGGTAATTGAACTGGATAAATAAGTAGTTTAAGGGTCAGACCAGAGTCAAACTGGGGATTAGACTGGTGAGGAATAAAAAAATTAAAAAATACATTGGAAAATAGGATGGAGGAGGATAAAGTGAGAGGCATATAGGAGACTGAAGCAAGTCAGTATTGGGAGTATGGACTTGAGATAAATAGTTGGCCCTAGAGGAGGCCCAACAAGAAAGGAGGGAGTAGCAGGGGAGTGGATAAGAGAAAAGGAAAGGAAGAAATGACATTAGGTGTGGGAGGTTCATGCATCAGTGTGACACAAGCACTATCTTTTGAGACTGATGTCTGCCCCGTCTTCTCATGACACATGCATCTCTCCCCTATGCAATCCTTCGTATCACTCCTTCCTACGTGCCTCATCACTTCTCCTTTCTTATGCTATCCTTTTGCAGTGGCATAAAAATTCAAAATTAAAAAGATGCTGACAACTCATGCATTAAATGTATGCCCTCATGATCGATCAGTGACCACGCCAACCATTCTGCCAGTTCATCTCTCATGGCCATGCGTCTCCTCTTTCTCGTGCCTCAACATCATCATTATCTATCCCATTATTCACTCATTAACTCTCTGCAAGTGTACACCTTCTCCTTACTCCCACTTATTCTCTTTCTTCATCCTTGCACGTAATTCTTCATCCTCACCCCCACTCCCACTCCTTCTCGTTCACAACCTTGGCATCTCCTTTATCATCCCCACTGACGACCTTCCCTCTAAGCCCTAAAGAACCATTTTCCACGCCCTTCCACCTTCTATCACTCACACATTCCTTCCTCCTGTCTCCCTCTCTGACCTACCCAACGATGACGCCAAGATAAAGACAATCATCTCCCTCACCATCGTTCACTCCCTCCCATCTCTCAGTGACACCTCTCTCTCTTTGTCTCTACATACATTGTTCTTATTGCTTTTTTTTAAAAAAAAAAGTAACTCGGTCAGCCCCATAACTTAGCTGGTCTACCGAGTTACTACTAGTTTATGGTGAGTCGGTTCACTCAAGTATTGTATTATTCATCCAAAGTTGCATTACTCAACATGGTATCAGTGCCATTGATCAGAAAATCAAGAAACTAGGGCCTTTGATTAGGCTCACGAAGGAGCATGTACCCTGATGATCATCCACACAAACACAGGGTCGTTGGAGTCACTCTATGCAAATATTGCTTCAAGGTAAGCATAATGTTGGGTTTTGTGCTCAGTACATGTAAGCAAGAATCCCGGGAGACAGTGGCAGACCAGGACACTAACTCAGAGGGTGCAAATTATTTTTTAAAAAGATAAATGAGATTTATTTTTAATATCTTTTGAGAAGAATTTGAGCAAAAATTTAGTGGGTTCAAACTTAGCAAATGAGTGGGTGCAAAATAAATATGATAAATCCATATTTTGTTCAAAGAAAATGCACTTAATATTGACTTCTTGGTATGTTATTTGAGCTCAAATGAATCAATTAGAGGATATTTATGTTAATAAGAGATTAAAATAATTAATGCTAAGTTTGAGATATTTGATCAATTCTTGAGTCATTATTTTAAATGCACAAGATTATATCATGTTGTGTTAATATGTAGGACATTGGAGAGAAATTGGAGAGTTAATGCTGAGGGATCAAAGTCTACTTATGCCACATGCTTCAGCTAACAAACATATTGGCTGAAGCCAACGAAGTTCAGATGCTCTCTGTGCCACATGCTTCAGCCAACAAATATCTTGGTTGAAGCTAATGAAGTCCAGATGCTCTATGTACCACATGCTTCAGCCAACAAGTTTGTTGGCTGAAGCCAATGACGTCTGACGTCTGTACAACTGTAGTATCTCACGTGTGTAACCAACTGAACAGTGGGTCCCCAAAAAAACTAAATGAACAGATGCAATTTAACTATTAAGCCTACAGTGATAGTTGCTATCAAATTGTTGGCTCCTTCCCTTCATGCCTCGAACCACTAAATTCCTGTCCCCAAAAAAATATATATCGATAGGGTGAGACATAAAGTCCTAGTAACCAATAATCAATTCATAGAATATACAATACAGGATTGTAAGTCAGTGAAGTAGTGCTAATATACGATATTCAAACAAAATTAATGTTTTCCATTCATTAGAAGTAGGATACACAAGTGATCCCTCCATCCTACTCCTCCATATCACTTCATGACGTGGACTGGCTTAATGCCCGAGCAACCTTGCCAAGGTCCATCAACAACATTAATCCAACCAGTCCCCCTTCATTCTCCCTCCTGGGTCTAGAATCAAAGGGTGTCTAGCCTCCCACTTGGGTCTAGGCTGGCCTCCCACCTAGGTCTGAGTCACAATAAAGCTAACCACTATGATCAGTAGTGGGGCAACCATGTATACAACACAAGTCCCATCATCACAAGATCAACCCAACTACTTCAAACCACCCAACATATCATTTAATTCACATCATCACAAGATCATCACAAATGCATTAATTCACAATTATTACTGATAAGGATAAATTATGAACAGCTCATCATGCATATCTCTGAGCAACACAACCTTTATATATATATAAAGAACATACTTCCCACTCCACTAAAATTGAACACATAAAAGTAGAGGTAAAATTCGTAATATATAACTAGGGTATTGAAAATATCATATGATCCATGCAAGCATATAAAATGAATTAACCATAATTACCTCAACTCCGGGATACTTGTAAGTCCAATTCACAGAGCACCAACCACACTCAAACTAATCTACACAATAATGTAGAGAAAAGTTTAATATAGATATATATTACATAATCAACTTGATTATCTACCTTTAATGTTTTGAAATAATCATTTAAAATTTATAGCTCCCAATGGTCTCTCAACTATTTAATTTAACCCAAAATTCAATTATTCCCCTCAACTCAAAAACTTAATTAATTCGCAAATCAATTTTAATTGTACAAATCCCCAATTTAAAGTTTAGGGTTTTAAATATAAAGTTGTTAAATTATAGATCCTTATACTATTCAAAAACATAAACCGATTAACACTCCCAGAATATGTTCAATAACACTAATAAATCGTTAACTCAAACCTAATACATGCAAATAACATATGTAGATTAAATTATAAACTGATTAAATCAAATAATTATTTTAAACTATAACAACAATCGAATCATAAATTCAAAAGGAGGAAAATTAATAATTATTCGTCTTCTACCTTTTATTAGACCGTTCTTAACAAAACTCAATATGTATCTCAAACTCTAATATTAAATTTTCATCTGATCAGTTTGAATTACTACCACTAGAAAGAGAAAATTATTTAGAAAAACTTTTGTGAAGGAAGTAAATTGAAAGGAAGTAGTTTCGATTACCTAATTGATCCCAGAATGAGACCCCATATCCAACGCTATCGCCGACGAGAGAGAAAGGAGGAAAGAAACTGACCTAATGGTGCTTTTCTTTTAGGTATACGTATATATAGGCGGTGTCACGAAGATTCCCTTTTTCTTTTTTTTTATTTACTATTTAATATATACATATATTAATACACACTCATAGTTGAGGCTCCCTTCCCACACATATACATATTATTTCATCTAATATCTATATAATCCATATACCCCTTTTTGTTATTTATATTATAGATGTATTAGTAATAGGGCCACGTCCTCTTTTTATATTATATATATATTCTTTATAAAGTATTTTGTTAACATTTAAGATTTCTTTAATTTATATGACCCACATTTAGATAAATTATTTTTGACACAAGTGATTATTTGATAAATTATATTTACCATAAGTATTATTTCAAAATGACAATTAAATCTTTTACATAGATAATTGTTTCCCAAGAATAAGTAAATCCTCTAAATAAATAAAAAATAGGATCTTAATGAACAAAAGATGTTGCAGTTACTGATGGGGCTTAATGAACTATTTTCCCCCTCACGAAGTTAGATTCTGCTGATGACTCATTTGCCTTCTATTAATCAGGCTTTTGCCATGGTGGCCGCGGATGAGGCTCAAAGAAACATCGCAATTGCTATCAAAATTGACCCTATTGAGGGTGTTGCCATGGCAGGAAAATGGTGTGGCAGAGGCAGAGGGAAGGGAAGAGGAACTTCTAGCATATAAGGTTCCCATTTTAAAACGAATGGACACACTAAAGATAGCTACTGGCATAAAGTTGGTTTCCTGATGAGTTCAAAGGCAATCATGGCAAACTGGTGGAAGAAGCTAATGTCACCACTGGTAGCAAGGAAGCTGAGTCCTCGATTCAGAAAGCCAACATGGTGACACTAAGCTTCACTCCAGATTAATATGAGCACCTATTGGCATTTCTCAAAGATGATTAGAGACTTACTACTACAAAGTATACTTTTTACTACTGAAATTCGCGTCATTTTCTAAAACAGGGAGTAAAAAGTGAAGGCGGTAGCAATTTTGAAAATAGCGGAAAAAGTTAGGGACCTTTAGGTGCCCTATTCAATAAATAGGGCGCCATAGGTCAACTCTCGGCCATAGGGCGCCCTTTCTATGGAAAAAGGCACCATAGGTTTGCCCTATAGTGCCCTAATTATTCCTATGGTGCCCTTTCTGCGGAAAAAGGCGCATGGCGCCCTTTCTTTAATAAAAGGGCACAATAGGGGGCGCCATAAATAATTAGGGACCCCACCTCCCCACTCTCTCTCCTTCTTTTCTTTATACCCAACTACACCATCCATGTGAAAAAACTTGTTTCATTAGATGATTTGAAGCTCGTGGGATTGAAGTCTCACGATTCTCATGTATTGATGCAGCAGTTATTACCAGTGGCTATTAGAGGCACTATAAAAGATGATATTCAAGCCACCATAACTAGGCTTTGTGTTTTTTTAATGCTATATGTAGCAAAGAGATAGAAGTTGAAAAGTTGGACGAATTGGAAAATGAAGGTTACATTATTCTCTCCCAACTATAGATGCATTTTCCCCCAGCATTTTTCGATATAATGGTCCATCTGGTTGCTCATTTAGTAAGAGAAATACGGCTGTGCTATCTGGTTTACCTAAGATGAATGTACCCTTTTGAGTGTATCATGAAGGTTTTAAAAGGTTATTTAAAAAATCCTTATTGACCTAAAGCATCCATTGTGGAAAGATATGTAGTGGAAGAGGCTATAAACTTTTGCAATGATTATCTATCTGGGGTGAATGTACAATCATGACATGAAGAAGGCACAAGCAAGGGAACACGAGGTTTAAAAGTGAAGAGTATGCATCATGAAGAAGTGTTACAAGCACACCTATATATCTTAAATAATATGGAAGAAATTCAACCTTATTTCCATGAACATAAACATGTGTTAAAGAAGATGTATCCTAAAAAGAATGACATGCAGATAACGAATGAACAAAATAAGACATTCATATGATGGTTGAAGGAAAGGGTTTCTCGTGACATTGATGCTTCTGAGATTGCCAAATGGTTAGCATGGGGCTTGCATTTGAGGTGGTCACCTGGAGTGGTTATGACATAAATGAATATTCATTCTATACAAAGATTCAAGACGACAAAAGTACAGTGCAAAATAGTGGGGTGATGGTTGTAGCTGAAGCCATGCACTTTTCAAGTTTGAAAGACAAGAACCCTGTACTAGCATCCATGGCTTACTATGGAGTTATTGAAAAAATTTGGGAGATGACATACAACAAGTTCAAATTTCCTTTATTCAAATGTATGTGGGTTAAAATAATGCCGTTGTGGTCAACCAACAGTTTGGATTTACCTCAGTTGATTTTGAAAGAGTTGGTTATGGAGATGAGCCATTCATTCTAGCAAGTTAGGCCAGACAAGTGTTTTATGTCACAAACCCGACAAATAAAAAAATGTCGATTATACTTCAAAGTAAAAAACAAAAGAATGTTGATCCAACCTTTAACCTGGACGATACATCCCCTTTTACTATAAATCCACCTAAACCACGTGAAGCTGAATTGGTTGATGATGATCACTATACTGTAAGACAAGATCACTGTGAGGGAATATGGGAAAATACATAAAGTAAGGAGTTAATTACGAAATTTCCATATATTGTGTGTTATATGTGTTTACCTTAGTTTACTTTATTAATGCTGATTGAAATTTATTTATATTTGACATTAATTTCTTAACAGAAATATGGCGAGTTCTGATGAGTCACATAGTGATGGACACGTATCACTTGTTGTGCCAGATCTGACTGTGAAAAAGTTTAGGGGATGTACAACTATGGCCTCCTTGACTGCATGTCATCACCAACGACAGGAGAAGCTACATGTAGAATTCAATGCCACTATGAATCCTATGGGTGATGAGGAAGATCGATTTATCAGCTATTTATGGTATTTGGCATGGAGCAGAGTTAGCATACTGTACCCTGATGGCAGTCTATTCTACAAGAAACACGAGATATGATATGGAAAGAAATTTTGATATGTAACTTTCAACACCAATCCATTTTTGTCATTTCGATTTGTTCAAATTTCATGATAAAATGTTGTACTATGCATTAAACTTATGATGTTCCAGACACTAAGGAAATGAAGAAGCACTAGATGGGGCTTGTTCGCATACGGTGGAAAGACTTCAAGAACAAGCTGTCACGATATTATATTTAGGGGTCAAAGAAAGATAAAGACCCATGTCAGAAATATCCGTTTCTATCTCCCGAAGATTGGAGGCTATTTGTGGCATCACGGAAAGACTCACAATTTCAGGTAACATCCTTTAGTCATCTACATTTTGTTGCTATCACTTACTAAGATTTTCCTCTTATGGCTTAATAGGAATTAAATGAAGCCAACAAACAGAAGGGTGCTGCAAATATCTATCCGCACTATTTGTCTTGTGGTGGATATAGAAAGCTTCAGCAAAAGATGATGGAGAAAGACAAGAGGCATCCACCTCAGATCCCACTGTTGTCGTCCAGGCCCTTGCTCCACCTCCACGTCACAAAAAATGGAAATCAGCGTGGATGAAAGGTGGGAAGTACATTAATGAAGCAGTTATTGAGGTGACTGAAAGGATTGTTAGTGCTGACATATAATAATCATATGTGATTGTTTGTCTTGGGTTTATTAGTACCTCACTTATGGCATATTATACGATGCAGGATGACCTTACACAGCAGGCCAGCCAAGGGACTTTCACTCAAAGTGGGAGGATGGACATCTTAGTGACTGCGATCGGAAGGCCAGATTACCCAGGCCAAGTTCGAGGGGAACGGGTATAGGAAAATATTTTGGACGACCATCTCAACAATCTAGAGTAGCTGAGATGCAGCAATCACTCCAAGCTCAGTTTGATGCTCAAAGCCAGATGCAAAACCAGATGATAAAAAATATGCTTGAGGAGATAAAAACTGAGATGATGGCTGAGTTAGGAGCTGAGATGAAAGCTCAATTGGGAGCTGAGATAAAAGCTCAGTTAAAAGCTGAGATGAGAGCTGAGATGAAATATGAGATGAAAGCTGAGATGAAAGCTGAGTTCACAGCTCTCCTGAAATGGGGGAAGCTGATTGAGGAACTGAAGAATATTAATTCCCCTTTATTTCCCAGTAGCAAAGATAGCAATCATATGATTGAGACAGTAGCACTGGGTGACCCTTCCCCTGATTCCCCCATGGATGAAGTTAGAGAGAATTGTACTCTCTACGTAGATGAGCCAATAAGTGTCGTTGCCCATGCTCTTTCTATAGGTAAGCTATGGTGCACCATTCTATGCCAATTTCGGATAGCTTGTCTTGCGTATCGGTGACAGGTATTGAAGATGGTGAGGAAGGCTTCGATGTCCCAGTCCCTGATAGAGAGGTGCTCCATTTAGGCCAATCCAAGGGTTGCTTCATTCTTTGGCCGAAAAATCTTATTTCTACACCGACAACACCTCACGAGGTAGTAGCCACCTTATGATCTTAATTTTTTTTGACATTATATTTATAATCTGTATTCTCTACTTTACTAGGACCCAGAAGAAGCTATAAAATTCTCATCCTTGTCACGGCTGTGGCTGCTAAGAGAAAAATTTACACCCATGACCATGCAGATGGTTGATGGGATTGTTGGTCGTGATATAACGTATGAATTCATTATCGACAAGAATGATGTAAAACAATTCCTATCTCTGGATGACCTCGATATAGCATGGATTCAATTTGCAATCTTGTAAGTTTTTTATATTCCTATCTTCAATTGATGATGTCTTTTTTTTACATTTTATATAATTCACTATTTCCTTTCTTATTGAACTCTTTAATAGGACCTTGAATAGTATTTGCTACGACTTTTCTAAAGGTGATTTGTATGGATTTTTATGTCCTGCGAATACAATGAAGAGTTACAGTACTGTAGAACATCGGGTGATTACGTTGGGAGCACAATACGAGCAAATGTTAATCCAATGATGTGTTACCTAGCGCCAATAATTGAAAGGTATGGAATTATAGTTACCCCTTTAACACATTTAGCCTAATTGGTAATAATTCACTTGTTTTACTAACTTCATTTTCATTTATATGTGCTGTTGTAGTCATCATTGGAGTCTCTATGTTGTCTGCCCCTCGTGAATACTGTGTATTGGTTTGATTCGTTGTCTGGCAGAAAGGCCGAGCATGAGCAAAAATACATTTTTGATACGTAAGTTTTTCTATTTGTAAATTATTGCTTTTAACAATGTTTAGAAATGTTTTTTCATATGTAACTATTGTCAATACAATCGTAGCGCATTCAAAACATATCGAATAATGGGCGGTAAACGTGAAGGTAAGTACTTTGACTTTAAGTTCTTTTATTGAAAGTCGTTTTATCCCTTTATACATTTTGACAATATGTTTTTTATCTTTAGTGCCCTCGACAATCAGGCAATACTGAGTGCGGGTATTATGTCATTAGTTACATGTAAGTATCACCCAGAGCAGATTGACTAGAGATTTAGAAGAGGTATTACGTAATTTATCAAATATTGATGAGATAACTGTTTAGTTTAATGAATTTGGATTGTTCTAATAATTGTTTTTAAATTTGTAGATTTTTTATAATGACGATGCTTACATGGCTGGTGACATTGATTTGATACGAGATTTGTTGGCCAAACGTTTTCTTGATTAGTAGATAATGCTTATTTCTTCAAGGTGAATTTATATAGTTTCAGCCATTCATTTTGACTTGTATAGGGTTAATAAGATTGATGAATTGTGTTACTCTGCAATTTTGTACAATGATATTTGCTCAGTAAATGACAATTACTTTTGTGTGTCACTGCAACAAGGACTTGGCTTAGCTAGATATATACGTCTAACTCGTGAAGAATTTTAATTTTTATTTCTCCGCCACAATGACTTTTGATTAGAACCTTGATATTTATTTATTATGTCTGGACTTGATTTGTTGTATAAAATGTAACTGTAAGCTGAATTAGGTGAGTTAATAAAATTGAAGAATTTTTTTTACAAAAATGTATATACGGCGCCCTACATTCAAAAATAAGGCGTCGTAGGTGAACCTATGGCGCTTTATTTTGGCATGTAAGGCGCCGTAGGTGACACCTACGGCGCCTCTTAACACATAGGGCGTCATAAGTCCTAACTTACTACTCCCTTCACATATACACCCCCGAGAAAGGGTGCCTATTGGGTTAAAAATAGGGCATAAAAGGTACCTTTTATAGTAGTGACTTCAACGACTGTCCATGCGTTAAGTGGTACAGGTTTGGTTAATTTTTTGCCTTCCACACAAATGCACACTAACTGGGCAAGTGATTCAAGAGCCACAACGCATTTAGTCAGCAATTTGTCCCTTTTTGGATGCATATGGATAGATAGTCTGGACCTGTTAAATGCATTAGTCTGCCTAATGGAGAGAAAATTTATGTTACCCATATTGGCCGTATAAAGTTCTCACATGTTTTTACTCTTGAAAATGTCCTCTTTTCACCAAAATTCAAAATTCAATTTAATTTCTGTCTCACGTTTGACTAAAGAGCAGGACTGTATAGCAGCATTTATTTCCTAATTACTGTTTGATGCAGGGACTCCGGGGTGGCAGGATAAAGGCTACTCTGGTAAACTTGTGTAAGGGGCTTTACATCCTGCAACACAACCAAGTTTTTGCTGCACAATTGTTAGACAACACAATACACATGATTTTTGGCTGTTGCATCACAAACTAGGGCATGCACCATACTCTGTACTGACGCATCTGTTCCGTTCATCTTACTGATGTACCATCTAATAAATTCTGTGATGTTTGTGCAAAATCTAAGTAGACCAGATTGCCTTTTCATTCTAGTTGTATTAAAACCAAGTCCTATTTTGAATTGGTGCATCTGGATGTCTGGGGACCTTATGTACACCCACATATCAAGGTCATAAGAATTTTCTCACAATAGTAGATGATTTTTCGAAAGCAATGTGGATTTTCTTAATGAAACAGAGATTTGAGATGACTAGTCATATTAAAAATTTTATTGCCTATATTGACACTCAGTTTGCAACAAGAGGAAAAAGAACATAGAATGACAATGGAACTGAATTTACTGGTCATGAGTTAAAGAATTATTTCTTGCAAAAGGATATTATTCATGAGAATTCTTGTCCATACACTCATGAACAAAACAGAGTAGCTGAATGAAAACATCAGACTCTCAAACAAATAGCTAGAAGTGTACTGATCCAATCCTCTATTCCCATTACTCATTGGGGTGAATGTGTGCGCATGGCAGCAGACTTGGTTAATCGGATTCCTTCTTATATAATTGATTATAAAACTGCTTATGAGAAGATTTATGGTAATGCACTTGATTATTCTGATATAAGAGTTTTTGGATCACTTGTCTATGCCACAGATTTAAATGCCACTGATAAATTTCAGGCCACATCAATCCCTTGTGTCTTCTTAGGGTATCCATCTCATCAAAGGGGTACCTACTATTGAATTTGTACATAAAGTCACTCTTAGTCAGCAGACATGTGCAGTTTCTAGAGGATAAATTTCCCTACAAAGAATCTTACGTTCTCATCACAGCGGAGTGTTTAAAGAAATAAAACACGTTATTATTTGACTCTAACTCCGATGATTTAATTGCTCTTCCAGGTGCACTGCATGATTCTGATCTTCCAAAACAGCAAAGTGGCCCTTCTTCATCACTACATGGACTTGATCTTGTCACTGTTGATGAGAACCACTTAGGTATAGAACCTAATGTGGATAGACCAACTATGAGGCCACAACTGATAAAAGAGCACCCATTTGGGCCGACGATTATGTTTGCAGTCTTGCCATTATCGGTCAAACAGGTGGCTGTCATAAGATGTGCACTTATTCAATTGAGAACTACATGTCTTATGATCATACTTCTTCATCTCACTTTGTGTTTTCTTGTTGGCTTAGATTCTGTTGTAGAGCCTTCAAGCTACCAAGAGGCCACAAAGAATCCAGATTGGGTGAAGGCCATGAACTTGGAGATTGAGGCCTTAGAGAATAACAGCACATGGGATGTTTTTCACTACCAAAAAGCGAGAAACCCATAGGTTGTAAGTAGGTTTATAAGATTAAGGGCTTGTGTTTGCCTTCACTGAAACCTAGGTTTTGACCTAAAATCTAAGTTTTGTTCAAATACAAAACTTTTTTCTAAAAAACTATTTTGGTTACAAAACCTCGGTTTGAAACCTATGATTTCTCTTTCATACTTTTTTTCATTTTTTCTCTTTCCTCTTTTCTACTTTTTCTTTCTTTCTCTTTCATCTTTCCTACTTTTTCTTTCTTCTCTTTCCTCTTTCCTACATTTCACTGTTTATCTTTCATCTTTCTTACCTACTTTTTACATTGGAATCCGTAAAAGCTAATAACTTCCCAAACATAAATCACTTTTCAAAATTTAGGTTTTGCCTCGAAATCTATAAAAACTATTTTCCAAAATCTATGTTCCAAAACCTAAGTTTTGCCTCAAAATCTGTAAAAGTTATTATGAAAATAAGATTCAAACAAGCCCTAAATATAAGGCCAATGGGGATATATAAAGGTACAAGGC
Source organism: Vachellia pachyceras (assembly GCA_025593235.1). NCBI lineage: Eukaryota > Viridiplantae > Streptophyta > Magnoliopsida > Fabales > Fabaceae > Vachellia > Vachellia pachyceras. Next base: position 21,285 of record JANTPZ010144081.1, on the reverse strand, counting down.
TTGTTTAGTAGCCAAAGGGCACACAAAAGAAAGGAATAGACTACCATGAAATATTGTCACCTTTCATTTAGATGCTTATTGTTAGAATAGTATTGAAATTGGTTGTTGTTTATAAATGGGATTTGTTTCACATGGATGTTTATAAAGCTCTCCTGCAGGCTGATCACAACGGGGTCTCTTGGGATAAAAATTCATTTTATAATTGTCTGAAAATTCATTTTCTACATTCAAAAGGGGGAAATCTTGTTCTAATTAAAGCGGCGGTTAAAATTTAATTTTAGTAAGTTGGGATAAGTTATACTTTCTATCGGAAAATTTAATTTACCTTTTATTTTATTTTTATGTTCAGTTATATGTGTTTCTTTTTTCACCCTTATTTTCTCTCATTTCTTTTCCCACTTATTCTCACTCAAATTTACTTTTAAAAAAATTACATTTATTATTTTCAATCAATTTTAACCAATTTTTTATTTACATAATTAAGTTATTTGTAACTTATAGAAGGAACGTTTGGGAGTATTTGATAATAAACTCTAAATTAGGGCAATTCTTTGCAATTTCATGCATGTTATTGAATCCACACTCAAGTCGTCGATCAAGTCAATATACCAATAAGCCAGCGTCTTGGTCAATCCAATCAAAGAAAAAGAGAAAACGCGTTGCGTTAAGTTTAAAACAAATAAATAAATCGTAATCCATCCAATTTATAATTTAATAAATATAAATGTTGTATCCACTTTCTTCATGGGTTTCGAATTTTCAGTAGACTTTTCCTGTGTTCATTAATTCTAAGTAATTTTACACATACAACTAGCATTTGTCAATTAAATAATCAATAATTATAGCAGTAGTGTTTATACAGCTCTTTTTTATTTTTATTTTTGGGCATGACTCTTTTGATTTTAATGTAAAAAACATAAACTCATAAGCTTTTTTAATATAAATAAAATAACATAATTTGATTGGTCTTTTGTATTATTCAAACAAAAATTATGCATCTACATGGATTTAACTACGCGATTTATACTAACCATCAACCAGAAGAAAGACTAATTGATTAATTTTTAATTAATTAATTAACACAAGAAAACTGACCCAGCTGGCTTTAAACACAAATTTTTATTAAAATGACTATATGGTCCGGTAGACCAATCTCTAATCCAGAGGAAACCATCCACCATCATGTTTGTCCCAAACCGGACTAGACTTTGGTTAACAAAGGGCCCATTTGGTTTGGTGGAATTGAAGGGTTGGATATGGAAATGGAATTGATTTCCATCAAGTAAGCATGTTTGGTTGGCAGATATGGAGTTGGAATTGGAACCCAATTCCATCAAAGTGGTGGAATTGGAATTCCGTTCTTCACCCTAGGGAAATGTAATTAGCTCCATGGAATTCCTATCTCAGCCTTCAGTTCTTCGTCTCCTCCCACAGACCAGCGACAGTGGGTGACGACCAGCACTCCAGCGGTGGTAGCGGTGACAACTAGCACCCCAGCGGTGATGGCTAGTACCCCAGCGAGGACGAGCGACGTGAAGACGACAAGTGAAGGTGACAGCACGCGATGGCACACGAAGATGACAGGATGCGACTGCACACAAACACGACAGCACGTGATGACATACGAAGACGATAGCACATGACGGCACACGAAGACGACGAGCGAAGGTGACAGCACACGACGACACACGAAGGCGACGAGCGAAGGCGACAGCACGCGACGGCACACGAAGATGACGAGCGAAGATGACAGCATGCGAAGAGGACATGAAGACAAAGGTGAACAGTGCATTGTGAAACTGTGAATGAAAAGTAAGGGCATTTCGGTCATTTCATGTAAAAATTAAAATTCATTTTCAAGACATACCAAACACACTTTTAAACTCCATATCCAATTCCATTTCCATTTCCATCAAAATTAATTCTGCATACCAAATGGGGCAAAAGTCTAATCCGAAGTGATTTCAGATCAGATCAGTCCTTGGATTGATGCTGAACCCAATCTAATTTGATATGTGTGCAGCCTTATTAACAAATTGAGAAACAATGAGAGAGGCAAAAGAGGCAACTTCAGTGATTAGACAATTAAAGTTACTTACAATAAGATCCCTAGTGATTCTTCAAAATTATTTGAATACTCCTTTGGGTTGCTATCAATCATGGGCGGACCCATATACTAGTGAGTGGGTTCAGCCGCACCCATGACTTTCATTTTCTAATTTTAAACTCACTAAATTTTTATTTAAATTCTTCTTAAAACATATTAAGAATAAGTCATACTTATTTTAAATTCATTTACCTTAAACCCAACGAGGTCATTTCGGTAATTACACATCGTAGATTACCGGCAATCAGGTTGCCGAATTATTCATCATAATTATTTGAGTAATTCGCCATTTCATGGTACCTTTCGATGTTAAAGTCTCTCTGTTTTTTTTTTGGAGTCTAACCATTCCCTTGCTTTCCCTTTCCATTTTTTCTTTTCTATTTTCTTTTTTATTTTAAAAAAGAAAATTTACAATCAAATTCCAAATAGAAAAATAATAAATACATTATTCTAAAAATTGATAAAATTAGCATCACTTTCTAAAAGTAGCTGGTTCGGTTATCATTGACAATCTCACCAACCTTCATTAACAAACTCACCTGTTACTAAAAAAAACTTTTGAGTAATTTTTTAAGTCTTTATAATATTAAATTTACTGAGAAAAACCATCCAGTCGTTGACCTTTAAAGGGACTCAGTTTAGTCTCCCTTTCCCCTTATCTTTTATCTTTTATTAATAAAAAGGGAAAAAGAAAACGCGTTGCAGGGAACGATATTAAGAGGAAACCAGATCTTGCATCTCGCATAGGTAAGTTGATTATAGCTCAAAGTTCTGGGTTTTGCTTCAATGCTTTGAAGAATTTCACTGTCTGTATCTTTTTCAGTGATCATCGTCTCGTCAATCTAATCCCATACGAACCCTAAGCGTTACAGAGTGCTATGGAAGGAGAAGACGAATTCCAAAGCGCTATAAGCGATGTAGAACAAGACGACTGCCAGTTCTTATCAAAAAGAAGAGATGACTGGGAGAGAGGATATCAAAGCGAGCAATATGTTGATGAAGCATTGGATCGACCACGAAGAAATATAAATTCATCAGGGAACTTTTCTGTGATATTTAACGCTTGAGGGTTTCTTCGCCGGTGTGGTGGTCTTATTTGTGTGGTGGCTCGGCACGGTTGTATCGCTGTTGTTTCGTTCTGTTTTGACGGGTTTCGCTTTCCCTATTCGCTTGGGGTTGCTTTTCTTGTTGCCGTGCTCGCATTGCATCTAGCGGCTTTAGGACCTCGCGTTCATGGTGACGGCGTTTCGTGGTGGCGATTTTTCCCTACTCTGCTAGGGTTTCTTTGCTCTACTGGTAGGGTTCGATCTCGGTCATCAAGTGCATAGATTCGATCTGGAACAGAGTTTCAAGCCCTCGCGTACGCTGTTGGTCAGTTTTCTAGGGTTTGTTTAATCAATTTGGAAATTTCATCCCTTCCTTTTTGCTGAGTTCGTGGATTGCAGAACTACCCTTGAAGTTTTCATGGCGTCGAAGGGATCATCTGAGGGGGGAGAGTATAGTGGCGGAGTAAATTGTGGATTGAAGGTTGGGGGTTTTTGGGCTGGAGCGACGATCTCGGATGGTGATCTCCGGTGGGTTCCCCCAGGTTCAGAGGAGGAATTTTTTGAAATGTTCGGCCACGGGCGAGCTGTGACTTATCTGAACATTGTCGGCGCTGCAATTCTTGTGAAACAGGGCTTATTTTTATGGATCTTGCAGTTTTCCCTTCATTTCCGTTGCCACCTTAGTAGCATGACTTGGATGAACTGGAGTATTATGGGTTTGGCTCGAATCGGAGTTGATGGGTGGCCCAATATCCCTGCTGCAGTCCTTCTATTAGTCGTTGATGGTGGCTTTACTAAAGCCTCCCTGTCTGTAGCTCCTGCGGAATTTGCTGAGGATAATGGTGATTCAGGGGCTTATGAGGGAGATGGAATTACGCAGTCTCAGGCTTCTGTTGATTCCATTTATTTGTTGCAGAGGAAAACAGAGGGAAGCCTAGTGATTCATATTGATGAAAGTTTATCAAGTATGGAAGTAGAGCAGATGAGTTCAGGGAAGGAAAGATTAATCGCTAAGGAGCAGGAGGTAAGCAGCTTTCTCAATGCTCAAATAATTGATTACACAGCTATTTCTGACTTGAGTAATGAGAAGAGTAGATTGGTTGAGTTCGTTATTGGACATGCCTGGTTGAGAAATGTTATTTATTTAGAGGTATTGAATCAAGCTGGGGCAAGGTTAATCTATCTGTATAGTGAGACTAGTTGGAATTTCAATCTGCTTAGAGCTTTTATCAAATCTAGAAGTGTTAACCTTGCTATCCCTGGATTGGTGGATTTGATGGGGAAGGTTTTTTCGTGGAGAAGAGAAGGAATGGTTGGTAACAGTGCTAAAATCATGTTTGCTGAATCCTTTTCTGTGATAAGTTTTGGTACTTTTGAGATAGTCTTCTTTGGGTTGATGGCTGGTGTGTTAATGGGTTTTTACTTAATGGCTGAGCTTTTTGTTGAAAAGGCTAGAATCATTATCTTAAGCTTGTTCAGTGGGTTTATATATGCTGTTCATTTTGGGCTAGACATGTCCGCTTCAGTGTGAATGGAGACACTGTTATTATGTCGACAATACATGGGCATGTCCAGTGTGTATGGATTCATTGTTCTTCTGTGGGCTGGAGTGATGATGCTACCCTTACCCTTTATTATCAGGATAATCGCAGCTATTTCATCAAGGGATTTGAAATTTGAACGTGCACCGAAATGTTGAGGGCAGATGGGCATTGACGTGTTGTTATGGACAGAGTTCTAAAAAGTAAAAGGCGGAGTGCTTTTTTTTCACCGCTGAACCATCATGCACAGACTGTGATATGGTAGGAAGAGGAGTTCTTTTTGTTTTTTTTGGGACTTTTGACTGCTGCTCCACCAAGATTTAGGACTCAGCTTGGTTTAGAATCTAGGTTTCACATGTTAGTGTTACAAGTCAGGTTTCACCGCTGAAATCGAGATAAAAATAGATTTTGAAAAGTGATTTATGTTTAAGAAGTTATAGTTTTTATGGATTCTGAGGCAAAAATGGGTAAAAAAGAGAAAGTAGAAAAAAAAGATGAAAAAAATAAGAAAGAAAAAATCTAAATTTTAAACTAAGATTTTGTAACCTAGATTTTGAAATATATCTCCCAGACTAGCCCCTGATGCCTTTGTTTCCCAGAGCCCAAGGTGTTTGAACAACATAGCCGAGCATGCTTGTGAACAGAGTCACAAGCCAGTGTTTGAGCCATGAATTACGTGTACGGTTTAGTCATTTAGTGGAAAAGGTTTTAACGTATAGATTGATGATTGATGATTTGGATTTTATTTAAATACTTATATTTTCTATGAAAGTTATTATAGGGATAAAATTTTAACTTCTGTGTTTCCAGACAGGCACAGTATATACGGAGGCTGAGATTTCAAGTTTGCAACCTGTCCGATCATTGTTAAAGTTAAATGGTAAATATTCTTACAATGCAAAACTACTGACACTATGCATTGACAATTTCCGAGTTTTATATTGAGAATGCATTTTAAATTTGTATAAATGGGTTATTAACACACAAAATTTTCATCATTTTTATTCACTTCTAAGCATGAGAGAAACAGAACAGAATTCAAAGCTAACTCACACAAAATCAAACAGCTTAAATCATAAAGACGGCATAGGGTGAACAAGTTTTGCATAGAACAATATTTTATTTACCCAAAATTCAATAATTATAAGGTGAAAATGAGATGAAAGTTGTCAACATTCAGTTTACCCATATGATAGAGAAAAGATGTCTCCGCTTGAGTATGGGAGATGATCAACAAGGAAGATGATGCTAGATGATGAATTTAGGGAGAAATGGACGATGGAGATAATAAGTTTATGTTTAGGAATTAATTGGAAGAATGATTTCACATAAAACGAGATAAATATGAGATGATTTTTATCTTGATTTACATGTGATTGACAAACGAAGAGGGTGAGAGAACCTGTTATTTCTGTCTTGTCTTCCTTTCAAATTAACGAAGGGTAAAGGATTAATTTTACTTTTACAAATAATGTACTCGTTTGGAAATACAGTAGAGAAGTATTTTTATACAAGTTGAGGTAAATATGTGAATGGATTATCTCATTTTACAAAAAAAATACTATTAAATATGCGTTTGACTTTTCCAAACATTTCTACAAATAAGTCGAATATAATTCAAATCTCACCATCGCCTTATGGCTCGTTTGGTACGTTGAAATTGATTTTGAAGATGAAAATGAAAATGAAGATAGAAATAAGGATAGAAATGGAGATGGAAATAAATATAAATATAAAAAATGAGGGATAAAAAAATCAATTACATGGGTTACATCATGAAATTCATTTCTACCCATTTTAAATTTTATTTTCATTTTCAATTCTACCATACCAAATATAGAAAATAAATTTCATTTTTAATCCCACCATATCAAACATACATTAAGAATTTGTAATGATTTTTTTCTCATCCTCAGAGCATATGTACGTAATTTCTCAAAAAAATATAATCCCGCTCAAATGTTTCTCAACGTAGATATTCATTCTTATCTTTAAATGTCTTGTCTTTCCATGTACCTTTTCCCCTTTGACTTTTCTCTTCTCTTTTTGAGGCTTTCCCCCAAAAAGCCATTAATGCAGGGGGCGGGTCTTTTTATAGACACGTCGCTGGATAAGGATATACAATTCCTCACTTATGGACTCACTGCTCTAAGGCAAGGCAAAGGCAAGAGCAGAACTTGCATCTGGCAGGCAATCCTTATTGGGTGCGTTTAAATAGTTTGTTGGGAGAATGGATACAGATTTTGAGGTAAATATATGAGAAGAGTTTTGTCTCGATAAAAACAGGAATGACTTTTGACTGCCCAAACGGACTAATCGAACAAGCCAATTATAATTTAAAGGTTAGGGTTTTCCTTTCAATGTTTTGAAGCTTTTCAGTATATTTTTCAGCGATCGGTCGTCTCTTCAATGCTATCCCATGCGAATCCTAATGCCTTGTTTGGTATAGTAGAAATGGGAGGATGGAAATGGAATTGTAATTGAATTCCATGATGTTAGCATGTTTAATATGATGGAATTACAATTTCATGTGAAATTCAATTCCACCTAAATACCCAATTTCAATTCCATACTAAAACTATGGAATTCATTTAGGTTCCATGGAGTTCAATTTTTTTGAATCAAAATATCATCCCTTATGCAAATAATCTTTTTTTCTTACATTTCAAAAAAAATCAACATTCATAAAAAATATATGGATTCCATCTTCATTTCCATGACATACCAAATGTAATTTTAAAGTTTATATCCATCTCCATATCCATATCTATTTCAAATAAAATCAATTCTACCTACCAACGTATCAAATGAGGCATAAGATTTACAGACTGCCATGGAAGAAGACGACTTCCAAAGTGCCGAAGAAGACTTATGGAAGGTAAGCCATCTCACCGTTTGAAAGAAGCTGGGCTGTAACAAGTGTATGAACGGGTGAGGAAAGAGAAAAAACAAATGAAGACAAATATTATCACTTCAATGGTTTTTTTTATCTAAACATTTAGATCCAAACATTTTGAAGTTAAAGTTGCTGTTTGACAATTCGTTAAAAAGCTTCAAAAACATGTTTAATAGTATCTTTTGTAGAAAAAAATAATCTTCTTCACATATTTGTTTCGACTTGCGTAAAAGTACTTCTCTACCGCGTTTCCAAACGGACCCAAAAATATTATAGACAAAACCCCTTATTAGGCTTGTTTGGGTAGCTCGTTTGGAAATCCAAAAGCTATTCATACGCTTACTAATGCAAAATTCCTCTCACATATTTGTCTTGAAATCTGTGTGTTTTCTCCCAACGGACTTTCCAAACAAACCAATTGGGTTAAATAACGTGAATTTTGAACTTGTATCCATTCTTCATTTCAACGGAATTAGTCTTAATAAAATTTCTGTCGTACTTCCAAATCATGCAAGGCAGGACTTTTAGAGAGGTTAAATAAAAAGGATTTTGACGCTAATTATAATCCTAACATAATTTTTTTAGAGTTCAGATACAAAGTCACTTTAAAAGTTTTCCCTGGAAAACAAAGTTGATTTAGAGGGTTTTTAAAGAAAATTTTCACTTTGGAAGTTTCCAAATCATTGCACTTTTACCCTGACCGTTATCCAAATTAAATTTTCACATTAGAAACAAACAAATTTTCCTTTGACAAGGTCAAATGGAAGTTTGCGTTTGAATTCATTTTTAAGCCTCGAAGTTTGATTACTCGGCCTTTTTCAAGGTTTTTTCCGGTACTTTTTTAACCTGGTACTTCTGGGTGCTGTGTTTGTTTTTTCCAGTACAAACAAAGTAGGGTTTGTTTTTCTTTTTAAAACTTATTTTTGGAAACAGGAAAATAGAAAATAGAAAATAGAAAACAGAAAAGAAACAAACATGCTCTACTTTTTGTTACAAATATCAACTGAAAACGTGAAACTAAATGCACAGCAATGGAGTGTATTTTTACTTAGAGCTTGTTTGGATCTCAGTTTTTAACTAAAACTTAAATTTTTTCTGAGTACAAATTTTTTTTAAAAAAATTATGTTGAATATAAAATCTCAGTTTAAAACTTAAGTTTTAAAAAAAAAAGCTATTTTCACATCAAATCACATTATCTCCTAATAAATTTCTTTCCTATTTTTTGTTTATTTATTTTTCTTCTTTCCTGTTTACTTTTTGCTTAAAAGCCAATAATTTCCCAAACACAGCGTGTGTTTAGAATCCGTTAGGAGATAGGAGTTTAGATATTTCAAAATGATTTTATAGATTTCAGATGATTTTATGGATTTTGATATGCTTTTTAAGGATTTTGAGATAATTTTATGAATTTCGAGATGAGTTTTATTTTAAATTGCGTTCGCCATTGGGAAAAAATTTTCTAAATATGCACACGATCACATTTTAAAACCTAGATTTTACTTCGAAATTCGTAAAAAAATATTCTCACAAAATTATTATTTAAAATCTAAGTTTTAATTCAAAATTTTATAAAAAATTTTCTCAAACGGATTTCCAAACGTACTCTTAGTAGTCATTTATATAAGCAATAAGTTGAGTTATTTTAAGAATTTAATGTAATTTTTCAATGTTACCCTCAATTAATTATATGTTGTTTTTATATCTTTTCCTCGTTCATTCCCTTACATTTCTTTTCCTGCTCACATCTCTTACTTAAAAATTACATCTCTAATATATTTATTATATTTAACTAATTTTAATCAATAATTCATTTTTCTGTTTTGAGAGACGTCGCTTATAAAAATTACGGAGGGAGTACTACTTGTTTCCTCCTTTTAGTTTTTTGAGGCCAGTTACTTTAGTTTTAAGCAAGAGACGGTCAGGTCAAAAAAAAAAAAAAAAAAAAAGCAAGAGACGGTGCTGTCCAATATTTGACTTTTGAGAGGTGTTTGATTTTTAGTCGACGTGCGACAGATTCCTCGTGGTGGGATTACATTTCCTTGTTGCGTGACATCTTGACATGTCCAAGGTTAGTTCTGAAGGAGTAATATACATTAATGGATTTGGGAAAAAATAACCTAAAAGGTATAATCATATACAAAAGTCATATTTAATACTTAATTTGTTTACTGTTTTCTCTTGTTTAAAATGTATTACATGCATTTCTTATGAGTCTAGAAGATTGTGATTAAAGTATATATATTCCTTTTTTTAATGTGAACTACCTCATCCACTACCAGAAAAATGTCATTTAGCGACGTAAAAATCTGTTGTTAAATGGATATTTTCCGTTGCTAAAACGAGGATCTCTAATATTTTCCGTCACTAAATGGAAATTTTCTAATGAAAAATAGTCATTTAACGATGGATTTTTCCGTCGCTAAATGACATTTTTTATAGTGATTGTAGAGTGATTTTACGCAAGTCAAAGTTAATATGTGAAAGGAATTTTCTCTCAACTTATGTGTAATGTGGTTTCAACATAAAACCCAAACGAACACTAAGCTCTTTTGGTACATGAAGGGGATACGAGGAAAATAAAAAATGATGAAAATATTTTGATTGTATTTAGATCATGACAGTGTAGTTTTTTAATAGAAATACTATTAGAGACAATTTTATTTATTCAAATGTTCTTTCTATTTTTATTTTGGACCTAATTTCCGGTATATATTTGCCTTTAATTTTTTTTAAAAAAATACTATAAAAAAACTCTAATCAAATATCGTTAACACCAAGCGGGCCGGAGTGCTAGACCTACTAATCCAACTAACCTCAGTTCTTAAACCTGAAGATCTTAGGCCATTCACTATTATTGATCGAAGAGGTCACGTTAGGACTTTTAATCCTCAAGACTTTAGAAATGAGGGAACTCAGATAGCTAGAACCAACATTGACCAATGTATCTTAGCTAGTACCCTCACATGCACCCTTCACCTTGTGGATTATTTGTAACAAGGTCAATATCTACAAGGAAGCGGTGTTGGGTTTTTACAAGTGGTATCAAAGTTAAACGTTCGATAAGTGTGCCAACGATGATGCTGGACTCCTATAGGGGTGGATATGAGAATCCCATATTGGTTAGAAAGGGTAACAAAGCATATATTATGATGATATAGATGTCTCTCGTGGATGCATTTTCTAGGTCATTGTAAAAATATAAAGAAATAAAACCCTATTCTGTTTACAACAGCGACAATATTTATATAGAATGATGTTGAGCTGTTATATTATTCATACTCAATCAATACAGAAGAATCCGAAAAAGATCACCTTTAATATAGTAAAGTTTTGACTTTCTAGATTTATCTCAAACTTTAAAAAAACATATATTTCATTGTGCACATTCAAATTTAGCAAAATAGACTTGTTTGAAACATTGGAACGTGCACTTCAAAACTAGAAAGTTTATCTGACTTTTATTACCTGTTTTATACTTACCTTAACATTAGTGCGATATTTAATCCCCGTTTTACTTGATTATATGAAACTTTTGAAATACTAATGCATGTAACTTGTCTCTTTACTTGCTATGATATGATTAGCATATCAAAATATTGCAAATAAAATATACATTAAAGTTGAGGTATTCTAAACTTAACTCGTTGAAATATTTATACATACGCAACTTATAGCAAGATGATGCTATAGAAGTTAATCTTTTGCTCTACTTACCGTTCTTCTTCTAACATTCACTCTTCTCTTGGAAGCTTGTAACCTAACATGGTTATCTTTTGGGAGGCTAAGATTTAAAGAATCTTAGTAGCAAACAATGCCACTCAACATACATGACATAACTTGACAATTATAACATGTTTGCAATTATTTTCTGGTATGGTCGACCCATATGGCTGGTGGTGAAGGAAAGAAGTTTCTTTAAGTGATCTAATGGCAAAAAAAAAAAAAAAATTCATCTTGCTCTCTTATTCTTTTATCAATGGCTAAAACTATCTTCCATCTTTCAATGGTCTAGATCACACCCCTTGGAAGTCTTGGAGGAGGGGAAAAGTCTCCCATAGATTTTTTATTTACTTTTGGTTGCTTTAAGGTTCACTAAAGTTCCTCTTTAATCGATATTAACCTTTTTCGAAATGCTTTTTTAGGAAAACTCTTATCATTTTTATCAGTATGAGTTCATTAAAAATTCCTTTCAGAAATGTTGTTTAGGCAATGTTTAGTAAAATCCCTTTTTCTGAAATGTACTATCCTTACATTTTTGTTCAGCTAAATTGTTCCTTACTTAAACCTAAAACCATTTTTTTATAAATTCTTATAAATTCTTCAAATAATTTTCCCCTGTGCTTGAATAATTATTTAATGCCTCTTAGTATTTTTAATAATTAATTTTGACCAATTTTCTTGTTCAACTAAAATTCAATAAATACTCAAAATTCCTTTTTGAGGCAATTTCCGCTACGTTTAATCTCAATTCTGCCACAAAAATAGTTCAGAAAATGATTTTCTTGATTTCTGTGTTTCCGGGGAAATTTTTGGATACTTTGATGAAATTCCCAAAATTGTCATAGCTCACCTTAACTTTTTGAAATTTATACTTTCGCCAACGTGCTGATATGATTTTTACTATTTTTTTTGACCTTTTTCTAACCTTGCTTTTATACTTTTAACCTTTATTCTGGAGAATCAGATGTTACGTAGTCTTGGAGAATTATTTTTACTTGGCAAGACACGTTTTGGGGCTATTGCTTCGCTAAACTTGATAGCATATATCATTTTGGTTCATCCTTGAGAATCTAAACCCAAAATCTGGGATATTATTGGGTTTGTTTAGAAACCCTTTTCAGAATAGCTTTTTCAGATTCTGAGGTAAAATCTAGGTTTTGGAGAATAGATTTTAGAAAATAGCTTTTAGAAAATCTAGGTAAAATCATTTTGGTTCAACATTAATTTTGTTTCTCTTTATTCTCTTTCTTTTTTTTCTCTTCTCTTTTTTTTATATTGGTTCTGTCATTCTTTATACATATTGCAATTCAAATTCAGACATTCACCAACATATGCTTGCATACATAAAGATAATTTTTTTCCAAATGCTGGTTTCCAAGAGCGAATGGCTCAAAAGGTTAGCAAAGGATGAATTTAAAAGGTTTGTGTTTGGGCTAAATGAAGGTTTTGAAATGAATGCCTCTATCCTTTCCACAAAATATTAGATCATAGAGCTTTGATTAAGAATCAAGACAAGTTCTAGAGAGATTACAAAATCAAGACAGACCCACTCTAATAAAATGAAATTAGGCCCAATTATCCTCACGACAAGGCTAACGTCTCAAATAATCAGTTCTCAGGAACCAAAAACACAAAGAATCAATTCACAACTGATCTACGCTTGTCAATTGCTAACAATTCGAAAAATGTGGTTAACTAAAAACTTGATCCTTAAACTCATGCATCAATCTCCCATTGCTTTGGCTATTAAAATTATGGTTCAAAAACATGCTCAGGAGTATTGAAGGTAATAAGGATGAGAGGAAAAATCTTATTTTGAGAATCAAATCCTAAATTTTTTTTCTTTTTTTTAATGCACAGAAGTTTCGCCGCGGCGAACCACACCCGAGAGGTGGTTCTGTGTGCATGCAATGTTTCGCCACGATGCAACCATGAGATGGTCGTGGCGAAAACCACCCGAGAGGTTGAACAGCTTATTTGACAACTTTCGCCATGGCGAACTAAGAGTTTGGTTACGACTAAAATGGTCAAAGAGCAAAATTTCAGTTCATAACCTCTGGAAATTCAACATTTTTCATGAAAAATTTTAAATAAGGTTGAAAATTTCCAAAAATTTTGAAACAACTTAGTCCAACATAATCCTTCACAAATTTCAATTGCATTCCAAAATCATGATATTGCTTGGAAAATCATTTAAAATCCTAAATCTCCCCCCACACTTAAATCAAACATTGTCCTCAATGATTGGAAGGAAAGATTTAACCATAAACAACGCGCGACATTCACAAGCAATATAAAACAATCAGGCACCAATGCAATATAAATATGGAAAATAGCAAGGAAAATCTGTATATACAGCTTGAGTCAAAACAAATATTCACAAAAATCCAGAATCCAACCACAACTGTACTACCCTAAAGTTCAAACAGAATAATAAGAAACATGCAAAGCTCTTTTCAAGAACAAACCTCATGAAGACAAGCCAATTACAAATTTAAGGGAGTTTATTGAATTCAAAATCAATCAAAAGAAGTAAATAGCTAATTCCTACTGGTGAGTCTCCTCCCGGCACTTGTTTTCATCATTAATCCATTAAGTTCAACTAATATATGATAATAATAAGAAAACAAGAGAGGAAAGATACGACCTTCCACTTAAATCTCTTCAGACTCTTGTAGGAGAAATTCTCATCCCGGATGAGAAGCATAAATTTCATTATTTCCACTCCTCCCATGTTGGATTGTTCAGGAAGATGCTCTTGATGAGAGAGTGGAGGTGTTGGAACATTGGACTTGTAGCCATGACTTTGCTTGGTTTGATCCTGCAGAACAAACATTGGACCAGCATCAGTATCTAATCCAAGAATGCGAATTTGGAGAGATATAGGATGGATAAAAAATATTTTTGAAACAGAACTCTCCAAAGAAGAATCACAACCAAGAAAGTCGATATGATTCCCTTCAGTAGGAATCAAACAGTCAACCACATTGTTAAAATCCTTTTGTTCTTGCAAAGTGGATGTTAAAAATTTATTTTGACTTTTGAAGCTTAATACATTATCTCTGCAATCACTAGAGGATTCATCTTTATGAAAGGATTCGTTCTCATTTATGATTTTATCAATTGAAATTCTAGAATTCTTACATGGGGCATCATCCTTCATAAATTCATGCTGATCACTTTTAACATCTCTAGTACTATTAGATGTGTCATGTTCTCTACCAAAATTCTTTTTACGCCATGCTACAAATTTGTCATTCTTTTTGTCAATACAAAGCATGCATATAACATCATCATCACAAGAACAAGGTAAAGTGTCATCTAATTCTATATCCTCATCATTTCTAGTACTAGGAGCAGTGCAAGCAACATCCCCAATTAATACTTCACAACATTCATTCATGTGAGCATCAATATTTTTAAACATATGAGCATGCTCAACAATAATGTCCTCATCCACCTCATCCTCACTATCATCAATTGAATATTCATTAAGGCTATTAGTAGTGGTGAGAGGTGAATTATTCTCCTCAAGTATAGGAATAGAATTACCTAGAGGTGTATTAGCTTGAGGACTCTCCACTTGTGGGTTGACATCTGACTCTTGAGTCCTAGTTCCATACTCATTCTCTTGTGGCTCTTCAATCCATGTATTTCCCTCTTTGCCTCTAGTCTTCATCAACAGCATATGATCATAGTATGCATCAAAGAATTCATCGATCCATTCTATCTCCTCTAAACTTTCTGTTGTCCCTTGCATGAGCAACACCAAGTATTTATCCTTGAGTGTGTCATATTTCCTAGTCAGGGCATTGGTCAAATCATCCAAGTTTTGGGAAGAAGGGAGGTTATGTAGTTCACTTGGTTGAATGTTGATAGGTTCTGGTGAAGGATAAGGTTCAAACGATGGTTGAGGTTGGTAGAAGGCAGGTTGGAAATCATGGTCATTTAGTGTGAATGAGGAATTGGAGGTAGGTATGTATGATGGTGGACGTGGTTGTTGATATGGTTCATAATATGGATTATATGATGGAGTAGAAGGCTCATAATATGGTATGTGAGGTGGAAATGATGGTTGGAAGGTTTGGAATGAGGGTTGGTGGTGAAGTTCATAGTGTGGGTTGGGAAATGGACTACCACATTCATACCTAGTTGAACATCTCCTTTGGTCCTGAATCCATGTTTGGAGGTCCTCTAATTGTTGTTGTATTGAAGAAAGGCTTGGAGAGGAATAATCTTCCATAATTTCCTACAAAATAATGAGTATTTGGGGGTAAAATAAATAAAAAATTTAATTTAAATAAAATAAAGAAGTTTGGAATTGAAAGATGTAAATGTGATATGTATGCATGCACTGAAAAAGGAAAAAAATGAAAAAAAAAATCAAATTTGGTCCCGGTGAAAGTGCACAGATAGCTATTTTTCACATAAAAATTAGAATTGGCCGCGGCGAAATGTGAAATTGGTCGCGTCGCACTATACCCGAGAGGGTATTTCTCTTTGAAACAAGATTTAGTCGCGGCGAAAATCAAATTTGGCCGCGGCGAAAGTGCGAAAATGATGCAGAATGCAGATAAAACTAGTGAATTCACTGATGATTCCTAAAATGCAAAGCTATATGCAAAGATGAAACAAAGACAAATACAAAACAAGCAAACAAACTCACAATCTAACAACTAATGACACTTAGCTTCCCCGGCAATGGCGCCAAGTTCTTGGCATGTCCTGTCCCGCAAAACGCAAAATAGTGTCATTGGTCAACCTTAAAAATTTGCCAAGAATTAAATTTATAATCTCCAAGGGTTGTATAGTTGCAACCCAGGGTCGTTCTCTCCGGAAGCAAGTCGCGCACCAAAAGTTTTTAGCTTATGCTTATGTTTGTAATGCAAAATGCAAATGGGGTTTTAGTTTGAAATAAACAGTCTACTTATCTAAATACATAAATTAAAACTTGTTTTTGATATTTTTGGATTGGGGAGGAAAAATTAGGCAGAGATGAATTAAAAACGAAGTGCTATGATAGGTTCCTCTTGAAAACGAATTGGGCCATCACAGTTTGTAAAGGATTAGGTAGAGTAATTACTTTTGCACTAAGTTTTCGAAATCATAAACCCTAACAATTCGAATGGGTCTGGAGATGCACACAGTGACCTCCTTCTAAATCCCCACCACGACTTGTTAGGTCACGAATAACATGCAATGAACTTCATTCCATGAAATCCTTGAAGGGCACTTAGTGTGTGTACGGAAATCGCAAAGTGACAAAATCAACTTCATGCATGTTGACTCTAAAACCAAGCACAACTAGGATGATAGAAGAGAACAACAAGACTTCATTGAATAAGCAAAATGAACTCCATTTAACTTTGTCAATCACAAAACAACTCAATACACAATAATCCAAGTTTGGCTCGACCAAGACCAAGTATTTACATACAAATCACATAGTCCAACTCGGATCCTAAGTAATCTATAATGTAAATACAGATTGAAAGCAAATACTCCCCTTTCGGCACTTCAAACTCTGGCTTACTCCATCTTCAAGAGGTCGGAGACGCTCAGCTCCTCATGGAAGTAAGAATCATACTCTAAATGGATGGATGAAGCATTGTGGATGGGTGGATGGTGGAAGAAATGGATGAAGGTAGGGTTTGGAGAGTGTGTAGATGAGAGAAAAATGTGTGTGTGTGTGTTCTACCTCTTTTTCCAGCCTCCCCCTCCAGCCTTCGAAAATTACCCTAAATAGAGGTTGGATCAGGTTATTTCCATCTGGAGTAAAAATCAGGTGCTAATACGCGATTTTTGCCGCGGCTAACTTTGGATTTCGCCGTGGTAAAACTTTCCCGAGAGTTCACCGTCTACTTGATTGAACTTTGGCCACGGTGAACTGTGTTTACGCCGCGGTGAAAGTATCCAGAGCTACTGTATTTGCCTTTTGCATGGAATTCCTGAAATGAAATAACAAAACTTTGGTAGTATCATTTGCTCATGAGGGAATTAAGGCACAATAACATCATTATTCATGGCATATGACTCCAAAATTGCATTAATCCAATTCAACAACTCCTAATCACAATTTAAGCATGAAAAGGTCATGAATGGGCCAAAATTGACTCTATGACTCTGGAAATTCAAGAGGAAAACTAACACAATTAAAGCTCAATCAATATGTTGATGAACATGTTAATAACGAGGATCCTGAACAAGAATTTGAAGAGGATTTTAAGGAGAAACCCTTTGAAGAGAATCTTGAGGAAGATCCTCAAGGGAACATGAGGAAGACATTGAGGATCATCAAGAAGAGGGTCCTAATTATAACCTTGAAGGAGGTCAACAAGAGCCTCAAGAGGTCTACTCCAACCCAGGTCCCATATCCTCATTCAATTCAAAACCTCAAAATAATGATTAGAAGGTCGATCAACCTTTTCTCCCCCGCCATGGCCGTGATGATAACTAAATATTATGAATGAGAACGGCCAGAGTTAAAAATATAAAAATAATCTATGACATCATTGCGAAATATGTTAACAACATAATGGATAATGAAACTGCAGAATTTTATGTGAATGTCATGATGAAGTATCGTGCAACAGTTAGAGCTACAGGTACATGTGGGTTGATGCAATAAAGAGAACAATAAAATTTATGTTGAATAAGAACTAGTACTTTAAAAGACTGAGAAAACGTCGATTGTATTGCAAACATCTAAAGACTTGTTGTGCTTTAGATTTATGTGTTTACCCTCTATGTTTTGTTAATATGTTTATAACATGACTTGGTGTATGGTTATGACTAAATGCATTGTGAGATGTGACATGTTTAGTTTATGTGAATTGTTGTGAAATTGTCATTGTTATTCACATGATATGTCACCTCATTAAACTTTTGATAAGTGGGAGCTTTTAGAAAACGGGACTTCTAAAAGTTGACGATTCAAGAAGTACTTATATAAAATTCTTGAAATAAAATAATGTAGTTACTAGTGTTTGTGTGATGGGAGGTATAAACGTATTCTCCTGATTGTAGATTTAGTGATCAAATTATATTCTTGTCAATAATACTATAAGTATAAGACATTATATACTATGATGTGCTACATAATTGCTAAAAACTCAGCTATATGAGAAAACATTTGTTGATAAAATACCCTTCACCTCACACTAGAAAATGGCAATAAAAAGCATAAATGCTGAGTTAAATAAAGGAGACAAGCTGAATAGTGACAACTTGGATATATGGCATCGTAAGGTGCAATATTGAAGGAATAGGAGGCCATTAAGCCATTGACCACCATTTTTGGTGGAACCTAAAGCTGGGAATACAGCCTAGCACAGAAGGAACTTAGAGTTATAACATTATCATTTTTGATATGTTGTGAAGAACCTTGAGCTATAGGTTGAAAACCTGGAGGCATATAAGACTTTTGGGCATGCCTATTATACAAAGATGCATGCCCTTCCAATACCAAGCCCGATTTTAAGAAGGGCAAGAAATTTCATGAAAAAGGTAGGAAGGATGTCCCTGAATTCAAAAGGGGTAGAAAGCAATTCAAGAAGACAAGATCTAAAGGCGACATAAAGAAAGTTGACCAGAAAAGGTCAAATGTTATGCCTGATCCAAAGATGGGTCACTGCACGAGGGATTGCCCTGAGCGAAATGACCGTGGAATGGTACTAGTGAATTATGTGAATTCACACATTTCTTATGTATAGAGTACCTCTTTTCTAATTGAACCCATATATTTTTTCTTGGATTCTAAACTCAGGCTCAGCAGACCATGTAACAATGGATCGATGATCATTCATGGATTACTATCGGGTGCCACATCAAAGTAAATGGCTTTTTGTCAGTAATAATGTATAGATCAAGGTCAAAGGTATATGCACCTACATACTAGCTTTGCATGGTGTAAAGACCTTAATTTTACATGATGTGCTTCATAACTGGACATCCAATGAAATTATGGGTTTGATGTGAACTTTCATGTCCAAAGGTGTTGACATTTTTGGCGATAGGACCTTTTTACGGTTTAGCTTTCCTCTCAAGAAAGTTCTTTGTTATGGATGTTATTGGTAATTACATCTTGCATGACTGTTTTATTATTTCCTCTAATATAATGGTTGGCATGAATTTCAGGCATGCTAGACTAGGGCACATAAGTCAGAATCAAATGATTAAACTAGCAAAGAAGGTTTACATGGAAATGGCCTTATGTGAAAATTGTTTAGCTGGAAAGGCAACTAGAAAACCTTTTGGTATAGGAACTAGAGCTGAAAATCCATTGGATTTGGTCCATTCTGATATATGTGGTCCCATAAGGTAAGGGCTAGTAACAGAGCTTAGTACTTCATTACCTTTACTGATGACTTTTCACGATCTGATCACGCTATTTGATCTCACATAAGTCTGAAGCACTAGAGTGTTTTAGATAATACATGAATGAGGTAAAGAATCAAATGGAATGTAGAATTAAAGTGTTACGTATCGACCAAGGTGACCAAGGTCGTGAATACTTATCCGATCAGTTCAAAAAGCTCTGTGAAGAAAAAGGGATAATTAGGTAACTAAATGTCTCTGGCACTCCACAACAGAATGAAGTGTCTCAAAGAAGAAATAGAACTCTTCTAAATATGGTTAGATCGATGATGGCTCAAGCAAACCTACCAATTTCGTATTGGGGTTATGCTTTATAAAAAGCAGTTACTTCCACACCCTATTAGTTATGGACGAAACACAAACCAGATCTGAGTATCTTAAAACCTTAGGGGTCGGCTACATATGTTCAAAATGAATCCCATATGTATGGGAAGTCTGGTCCTAAAGGAAAGAAATGTATCTTTATAAGATACTCAAAATAATCAAAAGGATGCGTTTTCATAGGTGAAAATAAAGATGGAACTGTAACTGAAATTGAATCAAGGGACATCGTATTTATGGAAAGTGAATTTCCTGGCAGATGAGAGATAGATCGAACAGTATCTCTTTATGAGACACAAGAGCAAGGTGGTGCAGATCGATCCGATGATCCCTAATCATCTCAATATATCGATCTGAGTGGGAGATCAGAAGGCTCATAAAGGCCTTTATAAAGGAAGAGACAAAAGAAAGAAAGAGACAAGAGGTCTCTATAAGAAGGATTGACAAGGGAAATGTACTCAAGAAGCGCTTCCCAAATAGAGGGGGAAGTACTTGTGGTCACTTTGGATGGAGATGATGGCCACATTCTGTACAAGAGGCCTTGTTGTGTCCTGTCAAGGATGAATGGAAGAAATAATGGAAGAAGAGATTGATTCAATGAAAAAAAATCAAGTCTGGGAACTTGTTAATCTATCAAAAGGTCGAAAGGCCATTGGGAACAAGTGGGTTCTCAAAATAAAAAGAAAAATTGATGGATCAATTAAGAAGTATAAGGCACGTCTGGTAGCGAAGGGGTATACACAATAGGAAGGTATCGATTATGAGGACACCTTTTAGCCTGTTGTACACTTTAATTCAATAAGGTAATTCTAGCAATAGTGAACAAATTAGATTTGCACTAGTGAACAATTTAGATTTGGAGTTACATCAAATGGATGTGAAAAGTACATTTCTAAATGGAGACTTGGATGGAGAAATCTATATGGAACGACCATTAGATTTCGTAAATAAAGGTTTGGAAAGCAAAGTCTGTAAGCTCAAAAGGTCTATTTACGGATTGAAATAATCATTCAGACAGTGGTACTTGAGGTTTCACAAGGCAATACCCTCATGTGATTTTAAAATGATTGAAGAAGGCCGCTGTGTCTATGTTAAACAATTTGATGATATAGCAGGAAATAGCTTAAATTTGATCTTGACATTAAAGAATCGCTGTCAACGAATTTTGAGACGAGAGATATGGGAGAAGCAGAGTACATACTTGGAGTTAAAATCTAAAGGGATCGCTCAAAGAGAGTTCTATCTCTTTCACAAGAGAATTACATTAAGAAAATTCT
>JANTPZ010144078.1:4103-24750 GCA_025593235.1 Vachellia pachyceras | reverse complement strand
GGTTGATGGCTTGAGCTTGATGGTTATATTCTTGTATGATGTTTAGGAAGATTAAACATCAAAGAACTTGTTGGGGACATTCATCAAGAGAGCTTTAAAGATCAAGAAAAACTAAAGAGACAAGGTAGCAAGACCTTCTAACCCTAAGCTTAATTGCTTTGAAAATATGTATGAATTATGCATGACTTGTGTTGAAAATTTGTGATGATTGAAAGTGTGAATATGTGCTTTTGTTTGCTATGGCCATATGCATTTCATTGTTACATGTTGCACTTTTATGAATTCACACTTATATTGAAAGTTGTCATGCAATTTTATAATGTGTGTTAGAAAGTTTTGCTACTGGGATTTCCAAAAATCTCACCCTCCCCCACTAACTATTTTTAGGTGGAATCATACTCAAGGGTAAGAAGGAAGTGAATGATTCTTGAAGCAAAGTGGATATAAAATGTTGTGGAATATGTTATGTACTTTATGTTGTGATGTTTAAAGTTGTAATGTAATATGTAATATGACCTGGGTATGTATAATGGACTCATGATAACTAAGGTATGCCTAAGAATGCCTAATTACATAGGTTATTATGATTAAGAAAAGTTTAGAAATTATTAGGTTGAATTATGAAGTGAATAAGTTGAAAATTTGTTAAGTTGAATTATGAAGTGAAGAAGTTGTAAATTTGGCTAAGTGGGAAGTTGGTTAAACCCCCAACTTTGGCATGACATGAAACAGAGTAAATGGATTCCAAATGTCCTGAACTTTTATGAAAAAATAGTTCACATTGCAATGTTTCTGATGATCCAAAGATCACTGGAATTGGAATTTTATACAGAAAGTTATGACTATTCAAAGTTGACGAAAAATCACAGAAAATCCTGGGAAAATGAAAAATTACCATATGAACAGTACATTTTCACGAATGAATATGTACCAGTTGGACCAGTTACTATTCAAATTAGTATTTTTCCCTCATAAAGGAATTTGTAAGCTTCAAATAGAAGTTGGAACCACTCAATTTCGATTTTTCTAGAATTAGTTATGAATTTTCAAAGTTGGCCCAAAAAACTGTGAATAGTAACTTAAAAATGAAAGTTTTCAAGTGAGTCCCTTTTAACAATTTGAGTTACTTGAGGCCATAATTTGGTTCCAACTCATCATAATGAAAGCTAAGAAGGATAAATAAGAGGTGTTACACAAACTCATTTTAAAGCCATTGGAAGCAATGAAATCATAAAAACAACACTCTTTCATCCACTTTTTCAGATTTGCACGAAAATCTTCCACAAGCACAATAACATGATTTCTCAAACTTTCAACATATATACCAACATATTCTTGATCCCACACTCATTTCCATGAATTAAATAGCTTGAATTCAACTCTTCTACCTCAAATATAAATTTGGGCAGCATCTCCCCTTAGGGTTCTTCATCCCAAAATTTACAAAATCATCAAACAAGAGCTAAACAACCACAAGCTATACACCAAAACACTCCTTACAACACAAGGAGTCTTTTACAACCAATCATGAGTTCTAAATCCCTCTCTTTCTAACTTTAGCTCTCAAGAACCCTAACTATCAAACTTGAGAAAGAGAGACTTAATCAAAATTTTAATCCATGGAAGTTGTAGAGGAGACCACAAGGATCAAGAATATGCATAGGTTTGGGTGCTTTAGTCTCTTACCTTGTGAGTTTTTGAAAATTTTCCTTCTCTTGTGGTGCAGAAATGGTGTGCTCTTCTCTACCAAATTTTAGCTGAAACTCACGGCCAAATGAGGAGGATGGTGAGGTAATTTTATGTTTAATTAATCCATGGGTAAATAATGAAGGGCTAGGATCTCTTCTTGATTAATGAAAGAGATCTAATGGCTTCATAATCCACCACCACTTCATACACTTGATGCAATCTCATTGGCTCTCATAAAGTGGTAATTATTAAGGCTAAAAATCTGGTTGGGCTTTGGTTAACCAAACCAAATCCTATTCGATTACTTCAACCGATTATGATTTTCATCAGTAAAAGTAACTTAATTCCAGTAAATCTTTTTCCATTTTTCTGAAGATGTTTTATTCCTCTTTTAATCTCCATATTTCATTTACTAATATGGGAAAAATATTTGCCCAAAAAATTTCCTTCAAATTCATCAAAAAATAACAGCATAATTTTATCTTACCGAAAATCCCTGAAAAACGTATTTCCGAAGAACAAAATATTTTTAGGGCATTAAAAATTACTAAAATCTTCACTAATATTCTAGCCCTTTTCCTTTCCTCAATTTGCCCTTCGGATTGTATGAAAATAATTTTTGAATGAAATTATATTTTCAGGGTTTTCTTTTTCCTTAAAATCGGGAAATTCGCCTCAATCATATATTGGGCAATAATTTTATTAATCACTATAAACTTCATTTTATTTTCCTGTACCCTAAACTCAACTGATTGAGGTCTCCTAGCACCTCAAATAATTATTTTCCACCGATTTACCTTCGAAATTCTCTAAACAGAGATCCAGGCCGCATTTTGACAATCTGTCAAATCTCAGTTAATCATTGAGTTCTGCTCTATCTTTTAGGCATCTGTGAATTTTTCTGATATTTTGGTGAACAGTTGACATTTTGACTTTGACTTTGTCAAATGACCAAAATGCCCTTACACTTCTCTTAATGACTAAAATGCCCTACTGTGTCTATCTTTTGCCCTTGACCTTTTTCACCCCTGGTCTTTTATGTAATGACCTTTGGATCCTTTACAGAAGGTCACCCATCCTTTTACTATTCCAGGGTGAGCACGCTTAACTGCGGAGTGCTTACAAAATTTCATCCGTTAGGCCAGGTCTGAATTTGGGGTTTTCAGCCCATTGGCATCATCTTTTTCTGTACTTTCTATCTGTGGCCTCAAACTCAACTTTTGACTACTGGTTTGACCCCTTTTTATCCAATGACCATATTACCCTTGATCTTTACACTTAATGACATTTATGTCCCTGTCTTACATTCTTAGTAATTTCAAAGCCTTAGAACTAAATTGACCAGGGTTCTTTCGTCCATTGACATCTTCTCTTTCTGTACTTTTATTCCTGGTCTTATCTTATCTCATAACTATCAATTTGACCTCTATTTCAATTTACAGAAAATGGTGGACATTAC
This sequence comes from Vachellia pachyceras, assembly GCA_025593235.1. NCBI lineage: Eukaryota > Viridiplantae > Streptophyta > Magnoliopsida > Fabales > Fabaceae > Vachellia > Vachellia pachyceras. The sequence continues at coordinate 21,602 of JANTPZ010144078.1, read as the reverse complement.
AATTTGAACATCCATTATGCAAATAACTACCCACTACCTAAGATGAAAAAGGTAACTCCCATAACATGTCTTGAAGAAGGTAACTCCCTACTATCTATTTAAAATAACTTATGCATTTAACAACGCATACACCAACAACTATTTTAATTAAAATATTAAAAATGAAATAGATACTTTTGTAGTTATATATCTCATATCATACGTCCAAATTTCTATAGTATCACATCACTATAACTATTTCCACAATTTATAGTATAGCTTTTGTGCTGTTTTGACTTATTCTCCCCACTCTACGCTTCCTATTTGTCCTTAAAAATAATAGAAACCATGTAGGATGAATTTGAAAACACATACACCAACCACCATTTTCATTAAAAATATTTAAAACCAAATATATATATATATATACTTTTTGTAGTTATAAGTTTCATCTCTTATCAAATATCATATTTACTTTTTAAAAATATCTGATTTTATATTTTTGATTTTAAAAGTTTTTAATACCAAAAAATAGTTATTTTTGTAAAATATTTGCAGTCATAAATATATTTTTAAAAATATCAAATGACAGCATCCTATATCATATAAGTTTTTAAAATATACATATTAATTTAATTCAAAATAAATTGTAAGAAGTGATAATGGGAAACAGTTGCAAGAGAACATGACATATTAATAGGAGCAGTATTTTAAATTCAAAACAAATTGAATTTATAGATAATGGGAAGGGAAACAGAGGACATGACATATGAAGCTTAGTTGGGAAAGTAGTGGGAGAGATAAAACTATTTAAGTTTTTAAAATAAAAGTATAAATTTATTTAAATTTAAAAGAAACGGCAAGAAGTACACGTGGAAAATAGTGGTGGGGAAGCGGGTGAAATGCCATGTGGTAAGCAGTGAGCATGTTGTTAGTGCAGGATAAGACTAAGAGGGGGGTGAATTGGTCAGATTAAAATTTTAGAATTTAAAACAAATTTAAAACAATATAGCTGAGAGATGAAGGAGAAGATGAACAAGAGAATTTATCCTGGTTCGGTCCTTCTGACCTACGTCCAGTCCCCAAAACACTTCTGAGCTTTGTAATCCACTAATCCAAACAATCGAGGCACAACAGCCTTTTTACACTGGAGATTCACACTCCCCCTTACTATACGTAATAAAACAGAGTTTCACACTCTCTGTTTTTCTCTTTTCCTCTAGACCAAATCTCAACCCAATGTATTCAAGGTCCCAACCTTGAAAGTAACTCATAGATTTACAAAAGATTTTGCTCTAATAATCTCTCTCAAAGATTAGATAGCAATAATTGAAGTTCAAAATGAGAATTGAATAATATCACAGAGAAACAGACTAATGGCTTTTAATGCTCGTAAAGATTGTTGTTTCTGCAATGAATGCTTGGTGCTTTTATAGATGAGAGAAATAAAGTTTCCGTTAGATAGATTTTATTTCCCGTTACTCTCATCCACCAACTCTTCGTCTTCGCCATTAATGTTGCATTTAATGCTTTCTAAGCAGCGTGGACGACGAAGGCTTGATTCATGCTGTCTGTCTGTAAGTACAGCATTCTTCTCTTCCTATGATCCTGCATTTCAGCATTTATGAGGGTAGGTTAAGTTCAAATGTTGTTATACATGAATAAGGAAAGATATGGAGCAAGTAAAAAGCTGTCAGAGAGAAAAAATAGCCGTTGAGAAAATATACTCGAGTGTTTGATCTTAATACTCGAGTGTTAGTCAAGCATTTTGAATTTTGTGAAGTGATACTCGAGTGTTCTAAGTCAATGCTCGAGTTTTGCAAACACTTTTGAAGTTACTCAAGTGTTAACTGAGAGTATTGGAAAAGAGTTTGAAATATGATGTGAATACTCGAGTGTTAAAATCATCATACTCGAGTGTTGAGAACACTTTCAGTTGATACTCGAGTGTTCAGAAGAAAACTAGAAGTGAAAATATTTGAAAACTCTTAATACTCGAGTTTTGAAAACATAATACTCGAGTGTTGTCTATTACTCGAGTGTTTAGATGGAAGTGTTGAGTTTTTGAGAAGAAGTAGCTCAATACTCGAGTGTTTAGAAATCAACACTCGAGTGTTGTCAACACTTTCACCTAATACTCGAGTGTTATGCTTGAAGTGCTGTCTCTCATTTGAAAACTTTTGCTCAATACTCGAGTATTGAAAACAAGCACTCGAGTGCTGTCAACACTTCTTCCACAACACGAGTGTTTCACTTCAAGTTCAAGTATTTTGGTTCAATACTCGAGTATTCAACCTCAATACTCAAGTGTTGTCAATACTTCCATTTGTAACTCGAGTGTTCTGCTTCAAGTGTTGAGTATTCAACCTCAATACTCGAGTGTTGCCAATACTTCAACATCAATACTCGAGTTTCACATGGGAGTATTCTTTCAAAACACATTTTAACACCAACACTCGAGTATTCAAAATGAATAGTACTCGAGTTTTCACTTAAAGTGTTGGATTTCAGAAACATTTTTAGCCTTCAATACTCGAGTATTAAAATCAAGAACTCGAGTATTGTCAAAACTTTCAACAAAAACTCAAGTGTTGCTGGAAAGTATTGATTTTAAACTTATGAAAAACATTGATACTCGAGTATTCAAACACACAACTCGAGTATTCCTCAATACTTTCTCATGAACTTGACAGAACTTAAGTATTTCATTAAAATCACATAATCAACACCAATTTAAGCTTTATAACTCTTGAAATCATTTTGTTATCATCAAAATAAGGCATCAACACATGTTGTGGTCTCTACTTTATGATATCCTATTTATTTTTAAAAATATTTGATTTTATATTTTTTATCTTAAAATTTTTTAATACCAAAAATAGTTATTTTGTAGTCATAAATATATTTTTAAAGATATCAAATGATGGCATCCTATATCATATAAGTTTTTAAAATATACATATTAATTTAAATTTAAACCAAATTGCATGAAGTAATAATGGGAAACAGTTGCAAGAGGACATGCCATATAAATAGGAGTTGTATTTTAAATTCAAAGCAAATTGCAACATATGTATAGATATATTTAAAATATACATATTAATTTAAATTCAAAACAAACTAAATGTAAAGATAACGGGAAACAATTGAGGGGAAGCAGAGGACATGCCATATAAAGAGGAGCTTAGTTGGAAAAGTGGTGTAAGAGATAAAACTATTTAAGTTTTTAAAATAAAAGTATAAATTTATTTAAATTTAAAAGAAAATACAAGAAGTGCGTATGGAAAACAGTGGTGGGGAAGCAAATAAAATGCCACATGATAAGCAATGACCCTATTGTGGTCTCTGCTTTAAGATATGTATAGATTTTGGAAAAAAAAAGTGTTCAACTTAAATGGGTTGAGTTAGTTTTTAATAATATTTCAAAATAGATTTTATTCTGATTTGAAAACCATAGAAAAAGATTTTGAGATTTTAATTTTATTTTAAAAAATTTATTACGCTTCCCAACGACCTTTCTCCTTCCCTCTTCAACCTCTCTCACTCAACCGTCATAGCACTAACTCGTCTTTCCAATACCAACAACGCCATATTAGCATTGTTCCTATGGTAATCAACTTTTTTCTTATTAGATTTTATGGCATATCAATTTTTAGGTGAATCTTTTAAAAGAAAATAGACTATATCATGAAAAGTAAGAAAGTGATATTGGTCATTTTCGTTGTCATTATATATATAATCAAAGGGTGATACTTCTCTGTTATTTGACCATGATTGATCCTTCCAATCATCGCTCAATATTAGATAGCATGTGAGAATAAAGATGTTGAAGATGTGGTGGTTGAAGTTATGGGATAAAAAAAGGGTATATGGTATCTTGGTATTGAATCATATTTTATAGGTTTAATGGAAGAGGAAGTTAAAAAATGTAATAGACAAACAACTACTCTTACAAAGGCTGCATGGAGGCATATTAAGGAAGAGTTGAAAAGCAAATTTGGAAAGGAATACACATCTGACAAATTTAAGAACAAATTTAATTAATTGAGAGGGAATTGGAACCAATTTGTTGAAAATGGAGACTGGATTAGGGTACAATTCACTTACTGGTCAAATTATCACCACAAAAGATGAATGGAAGAAGCTATGTGAGGTCTATTCTAATTTGAAGCTACATTACTTTATTTTCATTTATTAGGTTATTATTTTACAACATACTAATAACACAACTTACGCTGTTGTAGAAGTATAAGTTTGCAACGCTATTTAAGAAGTAATGATGTTTGCATTTAATTATGTGTCATTTTTGGAAACACAATTGCTTCTGGTTCAAATTAACAACCTCCCACCAAAAGTCCTTCTATTAGTAATGACAGTGAAGAAGATAATATATTTTATCAGGAGGAAGATGGTTCTCAAGGAAATAAAAGGACAAAAGTTAGTACAGATGCCAAGAAAATGAAAGCAAGAGAAAAAGCTCGAGAGGTAATCCGGCCACACTTGAAAGTATAAACTTATCGTTGCTAAAGGCCTTGCAAACAGATCAAAACACTTGTGATTTCCAATGATTGCACTATAGGGTACAACTCCAGGGTTGTTCTCTATAGAGCCTTAGGCGCAATTAGTTCAATTAGCTTGTTAATTGAGTTCCCTGCAATGAAAAGGGGTGGTTTGTTTCTAAAACTCTAATCCTAATGGATATACTTAAAATAAAACCTTTTTTTATTTTGGATTGTGGGATAGCACAAGAAAACAAGTGATGAAATGTAAAAGGCTTTTAGTGATGAAATCCCCTTGGAAATGGTTCCGGCTATCATAGTTCGCAAATGATAAGGTGGAGTAATGGTTTTGCACTAAGTTTTGTAGGCAAACCCCAACAACTTACTTGTCAGAAATTTCATTCAATAAACTCCATCCCACGAAACCCTTTAAGAAACCTAGTGTGTGTAATGAAGTTGCTAAGTGAAAATTCCAATTCAAAACATTATCATCTCAAATATCAAGCACAACTAGGAAGATAAGAGAGAATAACAAAGATTGCACTGAATAGTAATGAGACTCCACACTACCAAGTCAAACATAGAGCAAATCAATACACAAATTAATCTAAGTTTGGCTACAACCATAGTCAAGTATTTACACATAAATTACTAGTTCTAACTTAGAAAGTAAGTAATCCATAGCAAAAATACAGATTGAAACTAATACTCCCCTTGTTGAGCCCTTGAACTCAAGCCTTCTCCATCTCCAAGAGGAAAAGAGAGGTTTACCTGCTCATATGGTCCAGTTCAACGCACTCCATGGAAGAAGGAGCAGACACCATTAGTCGGGAAATGGAGTGAAAATGGAGGCTAGGGTTAGAATGAGAGTAGATGAGATGAAGATCTATGGCTGCTGACCTCTCTTTTGAAAATGCCATGAAATTTACCCTAAATAGGGTCTCCTAACTATGCTGGGTCATAATTGCAAAGTGGGTGAGTTTTCTTTCTATTTTGGGTATAGACTTGGTTACTTATACATTATATTCACCGCTGCTAACTTGAGGTTTCGACATAGTGAACCTCTCCCGAGAGCACTTGCTTGTCTGCTTGAGTTTAGCCGCAGTGAAAGATGTAATGAGCTGCGGCAAAAGCTTCCAGAGCTTCTTCCTTTCAGTCTTTACTAGAATTCTTGAAATGAAATAGCAATGATTTGAAGTATCGCTTGCTCATAATTAGAATTAAGTGAAAACATATCATATTTCATGGCAATTGCACACAAAATCAAGCTAATCATGATCAACAGCTTTGTTTCTAAATTAAGCACAAGTATGATCATGATGGGCTAAAAATGCCCTAAATACCTTGAAAACCTCCGCAAAACTAATAAAGAAAAATAGCTCAATCAAGTGGCATTTGCTAATGCTTTGACAATTTTTGGAGAAATTGCTAAGAAGAAGGTTGAAATTATAGAGAAAATGAATGAAACCCAAGTCAAAATATCATTTACTAATTCCACAACAGAAGTAGTTGGACAAAAGGCAGTGTGCAAGACAACGAGTCATTATTGACCTATTTAAAAATAGCTCAATCAAGTGGCATTAGTGTTTCTTTTAGAAAGGTTGTAAAGTTATTGAAAGAAGATCCTTTGCGGAGAGATATATTTATGACATTATTAAATGAACGGAAGAAAGATTTGGTTCTCAATCTAGTTCAGTATACCTCATAATATATTATATTTTGGTTCTCTAGTACCGTTGATTCTTTGAATCTTTATGTCTAGATATATAACTTTATTATAGTTCTGTAGTATCATTGGATTGATGGAATTATAAATGTTATTTAGTCATATTGTCATTTAGCTTTTAGCCAAAAATTGTTAATTTACAGGATAATTGTGATGGATTTGACAATTAGGAGCTTAATATATGATTCCAATGAAAAAGAGTTCCAAAATATTATGTGTCTATATTAACTTGGAATATAGTAGTTTGTTGAAACCAATACCTCAACCGCAAAGGACTTCAAGATTGTCAGAACATTAATGGTGGTTGAAGTATTAAATGGCCGTCCAAGGACTTGTTATGAAACCTATTGAATGACTTCATCCCAATTTATTAAATTTTGTGAGCTGCTAAAAGAAAGGGAAAAACTGAAAGATACTTGGTTTTTTACTGTTCAATAGCAGGTTGCAATATTTCTACTCATTATTTGCCAAACAGTGTTAACTAGATTTACAGGTGATTAATTTCAACATTCAGTGGACACAATTCATAGGCATTTCAAGAATGTTCAAAAAGCCATTTGCTCTCTTTCTAAAGAGTTTCTTATTCATCCTCCCTTTGACGAAGTTGCTCCAGAGATACAATTTAATCCAAGATATTATCCTTTTTCAAGGTAAATATGACACTTTACGAACTTATAAATGATTTTCAATATAAATATCCTTTATTAATATTGTTTTCATTTCATTAAAGAATTGTGTAGGAGCTATTGATGGTACTGATATTTCAGCATTCATTCTAAAGGATGAGCAAATTTCATACTGTTGGAGAAAAGTTGAACCCACTATTAATGCGTGTGTTGTTGCTCTTTTGATATGAAGTTCACATTTTCTATGGTTGGTTGGGAGGGCACGGCAAATGAGTCAATGATTTTTTTTAGAAACTATCCATAATGCAGAGAATCATTTTCCTATTCCTCCTGAGGGAAAAAACTATTTAGTGGACTCGGATACACCTATATGGCTGGCTTTCTTTCACCATACATGGAGAACGGTACCACTTGTGTGATTATAGAGGCCGGAGATCACACCAAGGTCCAGAAGAATTATTTAACTACGTGCATTCTTCTTTACATAATGTCATTGAAACATGTTTTGGGGTCTTAAAAACATGTTTTCCTATTCCCAAATCCATGTTGTCATATGCTTTGAAAAGGCAAAAGTATATACCACTAGCATGTTGTGCCATTCACAACTTTATTTACACAATATGCTGATGAAAATGTTGATTTGAAAGTTGAAGAATCGAATAGAAAGCTTAGGAATTTGTACCACCATAAGTGACTGCAAGAGATATTCGTCGAATGGGTGCATATCCATATCGATTAGCTCAACGATTATGGAATGCAGCTAATGTAACACCGTAGTTTTATTATGATAAAACTTAATTATTAAGACTTATTTTGAAATGAGTATGCTTTTGTATTTTTCTCTTTTGGGAATAATGAAAGCATATATATATATATATATTATTACTATTGCATGTGCAAATTTTGCTTAATAGAATATTAGAAAACAAATGAATGGTGGATTGTTTACTATTATATTTATTGTTATTGTAGTTATTTTTTATATTATCGTAATATTTTATTAGTATTTATTATATTTTAAACTTTAGTTAATGTTATTTTTTATATTTTTATTCTAATATTTTTATTTTTATAATTATTTTATTTTATTTTTAATTATTTAATTTTTATTATTTTTTATTATTTGATGGTAGAAAATAGTTAAGTTGACCTACCTTCTCTATTACTAATTCACAACACATTTTTAAAATTGAAAAATTAAAAACAAAAAACAAAACCTAGTTTCAGTTTTTAAAAATTTTGAAACTTAAAACTCAAAACCATTAGGAACAAGGCCTAATATCTTGGATTAAATCGTATTTTTAAAAATTAATTTCTAATTTATTTTTATTGAAGACAAAATCATATTTTCCATAATGTGATTCACCTCTGTGTGTCTGTAGAATTCATGTATGCATTTACTTATTTAAAAAAAAACTTAAAAAAACATTGGATACATCAATTCCTTCTTTATTTTTTAAAAAGTAATTAAAAAGTGAATTGAATCATCTTAAACGACCGTGAAAAGGCGGTCACCGCATATATCTTTACAACGCACGAAGGCTGGTACACACAGCGTCATCAATATCTCTCTACCAGCAGCCTCTTTATTTACATTCATCCTATTCATAATTTTCATTCAACCCCAAGTCAAGTACCAACTATCCAGTATTCTATCCACGATTCGACATCTTTTAAAAAGTGGGATAATACTTACACATTTGTGCAGACCAGAAATTGAGTTTGATTATTATCCAGAATAGCAAGCTCAGATTTTAGAGGTCATTTTCATCATTCACTTCGCTACTATACAAATGTTTCTTTGGTGGTTTTAACTGTTCCCATGTCTTATTTTCATAAACATAATCATAATTTATTTTATGCTTTTAAACACATCTTCATTCGGATGTTTATGTTATCAACTTCTGCAAAGGAATTGACGAGAGTTCTTTTACTATTGACAACTTTTCCACTCTGATACTTTTCCTCTCTACTATTGAAAAGGAAAGAGGCTTCCTTATATATTTTATGTGCGTATTTGGGAATCCATTGAGAGAACGACTTTACGAATTCTAAAGTAAGTATGTGAAAGGAATTTTATATCGATTTACCTATGACGTGATTGAGCGTCACCGCACTATTTATTCTTCTTCGTTTGAACGTGATGTGAGAGGAGATTGCGCATGCGAGTGTCTGTGTGTGGGATGAAGGAAGGAGGGGTAATAATATCTGAGTGCCACGTTGGTTGGTGTTGAACACCGCATTATTCATTCTTCTTTGTTTGAACCACCCCTGCTATATTACTGCGTGTCCCCATTTTATTTTTAGTATACTTAATAATCAATAATTAACTTTTTAAATTGTTGGCAAGTAAAGGAAAGAATGGAGAACTGGACACCCGTGGATGATGAAAGCTTAGCATTAGCTCTTGAGCTATTTCCATAAGCCTTGCAACGTCATGAGCCTGTGCCTAACATTCCGGTGGCGCACACCGCATCGCTCGACAGATTCCAACAGCATCTTATGATCCTACACAGGAGGCACCACAATCTGCTCCGGCAAAGATCAACAAAGGCTTTTGGACCGAAGAAGAACATAGGTACATGTGTATTGACATTCAAATTAATTAAGAAAACGGTTAAGTCAATATTTGATTTTTATAGTTTACTTTAATTTCAATTTTAATTCATGTACATTCAAATTTTAAGTTTTTTTATCTACATGTGTTTTAAAAAAATTACGTATTTTTTCCTTTTTAAGAAAGCAAAAACCCATGGTTTAAAAATATCATAAATGAAACCAAAATTAAAGTAAACTATAAAGATCAAGTATTTGACAGGAAAAATACCTGCACATTTGAAATCCGCAAGTAAATTTTTTTTAATTTTTTTAAAAATTCAAGTTTTCCTACGGATTTTAAATTCCATAGGAAAAATACCTGCTGACTTTTTTAAATCTGCAGGTAATTTCCTGCGGATTTGAAATCCGCAAGTATATGATAATTTTTTATTAGATATGCAAAAGAGTCTTTGTAGAGGAAACACAAAACGATCGCACTGGTGCTTAATCTACTCTCTTTAGAACCTGCTGGGACCAAACTATCATGTCACAATGTAATTTTTATTCATGGCAGTGCATTGAGCAACAAGAAGACATCAATGGAAGGCTTGGTTTTTGTAGACTAGAGGTAAATGGTTCTATACTCAGTCCAGGAAGGAGTGGCGTTCGTTGTGAAGGTGATGACCAATGAATAAGTGGATTCAGTTGATAACTCATTAATGTTCCTCCAGCTATTGCAGAACTTATTGCCATTATACATGGGTTGCAATTATGTTGGAAACATGATTACAAAAATGTTAAAGTCGTCACAAATTGTATTGAAGTTGTATATCTAGCGACTCGAGGATGTGGTGCTAGTCATCCTTTTAAGGATATAATAGATGAAGCTCGGATGTCTATATCGAGAAATTGTAATATTATGTTTCAGTATGTTCCAAGAGATAACAACATTTTGGCGGACAGTTTAACCAAGATGGCTCATAATATGATAGGAAACTTTTGCTTCTTTGATAAATCACCGCTTTCCTTACAGTAGATGGTGGTTGATGTGGGACTTTTACCCTCTTGAATCTTTGTAATGTTTTATTTTGATTAATAGATTTTAGATTTCTGTTAAAAAATTAATTGATGAAAATGACCTAAATTTCGAATAGGGTATTTTCCTAATTTCCATTTAAATTTATTTTTTAATTTTTTGTCTTTGGATCATTTTATAAACATCAAATTATTCTATCTTTTATTTCAATAGAACAACATGGTAAAATTCTAAAAACCTATCTCTCCACAGTGTAAAAGCCAAAATTCTGGGCTATGGCTTAAGCGTATTCTTCAAAAGTCCAATAGGAACAAGTTGTGATCCAAATCAACAATGGCAAGTTTTTCTTCTTGAATCTGCCATTGCAGACCTCCCAATGCTTTGTCAAGCACACTAACTAACAATGTGGTAGGAGTGGAAACTATAATTAACTTCTTTAAAAAACAAAGCAGATGCCCAAAATAGCCTCAGCCCAAAAGAAAATCAGAAACTGGTCAAATTTATTAAATTGTAGCCCAAACAGGAAAAGCTCAATCATGGAAATTAACCAATACAAGGTCAAAACCGTAAACCCAAGAAATAAGATGAAGTAAAATATTATGTTTTGATTTTCACGATGAGAAGTTAGTGTTATATGACTTTTAATTAGAACCTGAGTGTAAATTTCCCAAGAATAAATTGCTGAATTGATTCAGGCTCAAATCCTAGAAATTAACCCAAAATTGCAGAGATGCAAACAAGGGGAAAAAATTACGCGAGCCCAATCCTTGAGGGCCAACCTCAGTAAAATAAACAAAACGACGAAGAATTACACAAGAAGCCCAAAACGGGTGGCCATAAATGTAAAACAGTTTCTCGTTTTGTTTTTATTTTGGACAAATCCCAAAACGAAAACTAAAAAGGAGAGCCCATACATTGAAAACAGTTTGTGGATTTTTAGACAGAGACCCAACATGAAAGCCCAAATAGTAGAGCCCAAAATGCAGCGTTCAGCCGGGTTCCTAAATAAGTGAAACGTTGCGGTTCATTAAAGTGGGTTGAGTGGCAAGGCGTTCCAACTCCTCATCATATGGAAAGGGTTCACACCCTAGGGCAATGTTTCGGGAGACATCCTAATTTTATGGTGCCTAAGTATACGTTTAAAGGTAATTAACGACTCGCTCTGTTCAACATTGATACGACTTATGAGGAAGAAAGATTTCACCATATTTTTAGATCATATGTAACCTAACCCATTTCCGAAAATTTTCACAAAAAAAATTTCTAGGCATGGGGATTGACAATTTAGAAGAATCAAAATAAGACTTGAGATATAGATAGTATTTGGCAATCACATTTTAATAATATTATAAGTTGAGATAAAACTTCTCTCACATACTTACCTTGATTTATATAAAATTATTCTTTCAACATATTTGCAAGAGGTACGTGAACGGTTCAACGAACAACTCAAAAGGCAAGAAGGGTCAACTCAGGACACAAAACTTTTCAATCAGACAAATAGAAAATCGATAAAAGGTAATAAAAGTCGAAAACCTCAGCTCCAACGTTGCTCGGCGGCTATATATGTATATATTTTGCCCAGTAAAGTGAATTTCCTTTAAAAGAAAGGAGGCATAAAACAGTAAACGTAGGCAAAGTTAACCAACATGTCCCGCAACATTTTTTGAGAGTTCAAAAATTCATTTAATAGTGTTTTTCTGTAAAACGAAATAATGGATTGGATCACCAACAATGCATGAAAAAATAGATCTAAAACTACTAGGCTTAATGCAAAGGCAAACATATGAGTGTTTATTAATGATATTGTCGAAAATTCAGCAATGATCGATTACAAAGCAGCAAAGAGAGAAATGGATCCTTCATAGTATTCAGATGTGTTATCTCTCTCTACAATGGAAGGCACAGTGGAAATAAATAGCTGGTGTTTGGCTTTCATTGCCCCGTTGCTCTATCTAGTGACCTTCAAAGATTTAGGGGTTGTGATCGTTGGATCTTTGAATATAACTGCTTGGTCCAACATTCAAGGGATGTGAACAACCAATCTAAACTCTTGGTTTAACCACTTGTGTCCTCTAAGTATATGATCGTTGGACCTCTAGATGGATCACATCTTTGATTGATTTTACATATTGGGCTTGAACCTAGCCCACCAAATCAGTTATTTAGGCAAACAATATAAAACTATTTTTAACAACATTTATCTCGCAATTGTTTATATTGATAATGGAAAATTACTATAAAATCCTTCTTATGTTTATCCAATAAAGCAAGAAGCCTCAAAACATTTATAGATAATGTGACGTTGGATTTAAGAAATCTAAAGCTAGAAGTTATTGTTCCAAATGATGTAATACGTCATTTTAAATGTTAAATGCGTCACATCGACAACTAAATTTAAGATGCCATAATTATTATCAAGAAATAAAAGTAACAAGGAACCACATCATGATTTATTTTTAGCCAAAAACAGAACATATGTTGATGATCATTTATCAAATAAAAAAAATAGTGTATGTTACTTTTTCAAGGAAAAATTGTGATTTTATTTTATTTTTAGTAATTGCTAAATAAAATTCAGATAAGCGATTAAGTAAAAAAGAAAAACTATACCATATGGATAATTTTTCTTTAAAAAAATTGTTTAACTTTAGTCAAAATCAAAGAGCTTATAAGCTTGTGATTATCCGACGAAGTCAATTTCTTTACTCATGACATAGATGCAAGAACTCGATGATAATAAATTAATATTAAAATGATAGTTGTAATAATAAAATTAATACTAATTTATATTTAATTATTAATTAATAGTAGCATGTTTTTGTCAAAGCCAAACAGGTCATTTAATTATCATCTGGAATTTACTTGCCAAAATATTTTATTTTAATAAAATTGTAAAATATACAATATTTGATACATTTCACTATCATTACCTAATTATAAGTATTTTTATTTAAAATTACAAAAAACATTTTGTATTTATACAATAAGATTTTTATCTTAGTTTAACTCTTTAATATGTCCAATATTAGTTCTCTTTCGCTATCAGTGATATCCTGTGGCTACCAATTTATTGGTCATATGAAAAAAGTTTTAATAATTAAAATGCTAAATAAATTATAATAATATTTTTATTGTTTAATTTTCAAAATTTCTAGTCATTGATGGAAATCATTTAATGTTATTACTTTCGATTATTCATTATTACATCATTTATTATTTTAAGTTTACAAAAATAGTTTTTCTATTATTAAAATTAACCATTAAAAAATTAAAATTGAAAATACACAAAAGCCAAAAAAAATCAATGACTTCCTCCATCATTCAATCAACTTCCCTTGAAAACAATTTGATTAGACAGGGCACATGGCCTCTTAGGAATAAGCGGATTCGGGGAGATGTAAACTATTTTTTTAAGAAGATATGTAAAATTTATTATTAATATCTTTTAAAAAAAATTGAGTAAAAATTTAGTTAGTTTAAAATTTACAAATGAGTGGATGTAAAATAAATTATATAATATTAATATATATATATAATTTTTTAAAAATAATACGGCTGAACCCGTTCAACTACACAGCCCCGCCACTGCTTCTCATTCTTTGGGTTGGGAGAATAAAGCTTCTCATTTCCAAATGCAAATCTCTCAACTAAACAAGTTAAAGTTGACCATTGACAATGATGTTTTTTATCGGCCAAAAATATTTAAAATAGTATTTAAAAAATAAAACGGCTAAAACATCTTCTATTATAAAATTTATTATCTACAACCACTCAAAATTTGTTTTAAGGACTAGATGCAATTAATATTCATAATGCAACTCACATTCCAAGTAACCTATCCTTAACTATATACAAAAAAAAAATAAGGAAATATCCTTAAAAATAGAATCTTTAAGGATGAATTGCAGTTGGCTAAGTTAGCTTTTCTGAACTTGATTTAGGATAAAATTTAATGGAAATTGCTGACTCATCAAATTTAATGCCGTTATTTTGAATTTTTTTATTTTACACAATTTAAAATATCAATTTATTATATTATTAAATTAAAATTAAAATGTGAATATATTTTGTCAACGTTTTATTACACAGTCATCAATTAAATTTAATAAGTCAGCAATTACCGTTAAGAGATACTAACGACATTAAGTTTGAGGTACTGAAGTGCGCTTTTTAAAGTTAAAAGACTAAAATAAAATTTAACGTAAATATAAAAGTATACTTTAACCTAATATTAAACAAAAGAATTGACAAATAAAAGCTAATGCTGCAAGAAAAAGAATTTAAATTTATTATTTATTATTTATTATTCTATTTTTATTAATATATTAATTAAAATGAATATTAACTAGTTTTTTTTTCAAAAGGGCTTCTACTTCCCAAGTAAATGTGTTAATAGAAGATAAGTTTAAGTATCCTTTTAATCCTTTTTATTTGCGTTAGGTTTCATTTTAGTCCTTTATATTTAAAAAGTGCACTTTTAATCCCTTAAACTTAATGCCATTAGTTTCTCTTAACGGAAATTGCTGATTCATCAAATTTAATTGATGATTGTACAATAAAACTTTAAAAAGCATACTTACATTTTAATTTTAATTAAATATTATAATAAATTTGATATTTTAAATTGTACAAAATAAAGGGCTTGTTTGAATAGCTCGTTGAGAGAACGGACATAGATTTTGAGGTAAATATGTGAGAGGAATTTTGTCTCGGTAAGTTCATGAATGGATTTTGGTTGCCCAAACAGGCTAATCAAACAAGCCTAAAAAGATTTAAAATAACAACGTTAAATTTGATGAGTCAGCAATTTCCATTAAGAGAAACTAACGGCGGTTAGTTTGAGGACTTGCACTTTTTAAATGTAAAAGATTAAAGTGAAACCTAACGTAAACATAAAGGATTAAAAGTATACTTTAATTCTAAAAAATATGATTATTTTGAGACGTTATGTGTATGACCCTCTTCAATCGGGACTTATTGCTATTGATTCAGTCCCTCTTAAATCTCAGGGACAAATTCTAATGTTATGTCATATTTATACATTTAAATCTAGAAATATATTAATTTAGCTTCCATATCAGTTCAATGATCATTTAGCCACAATCAAATTAAAAAATATTCAATCAACGTTTCCTCGTCGGTTGGCAAAAAAAATTTCCTTATTAAAATTCCTAAAAGTTGTCAAAACACTCAATTACTTTTTAATTTTAAAAAAGATATAAAGGTTAAGGTGGATAAGCACTTTAAAGTATTTTTTTCAAATGATGATAATGGGTGTTTGGCAAAGCTATTGAACACCCGAAAAGTACGTTCAGTAGTGTTTTTCCGTAAAATGAAATAATTTCTTTCACACATTTGCTTTGTAAATGGTAAAAGCACTTCTCCACCACTTTCCCAAACGAATCAAGTATCTTTTGGCCAAAAAAAAGGAATCTATCCTAAAAATTTTATAGTTTATCGAACATCCTAAAATTTTTTCTAAGTATGTCCAGCACCCTAAATCATTTTTTGATACATCTAATACTTTGAAGTATTTCAAAATAGCTTTTCGCACCATAAATTTTGTATGTATCCAACATCTTAAATTACTAATGTGAAATTGCACGTAAGATATTTAGAGGAATGGATGTACTTAAAAAATATCTTAAGATTTTGATTGTATTAAAAATGTAAAGTGTTAAATGTACGTTTAAAAAAAAAGGAAAATTTACAGCCAAGTCCTAAACGAAAGAATTAATGAATAAAAGGTTTTAAATATCCATAAAATTATTATAAAATCTCAAGCGTAGCTGTTGAAGTTGTTGATAAAGGCTAAACTTGTTAATGATGATATCAGCAATTACTTTTAGAATCTTACAATAATTTTGTAAATCTTTAAAATTTTTTATTTATTAATTCTTCTATTTAGTAGAATTTGATTGTAAACTTAAAAAAAAAAAAGATTTACAGTGATAATAGATGCACCTTCCCCCAAAAGATATAATTAAAGGTTCGTCATTTAGATCATGCTATCGCTTTGGCCAACCAAAAAAAAAAAGTCACTCACGAAAATTAAGAACGCACTATGATTTGTTGGGCAAAAAAAGGACGCACTATCATTTTAATTTTGATACTTAATAACTATTTAGAGAATAAAATAAGAGAAAATTAAAAAAATCTTTAAAATTGTAAAAAATCAAATTTCATAATTTTAAATTAGGGATAAACCAAATAGTGGCTTCATTTTTTAATCGAGATGAATAGTGAAAGCCGTTCATGCTCTTGCTTACTCGGGACATCATGGGTAATATCATCTTTTCACTAATATTATAAAATTTCTATTTAATCTATCGTTGTGATTTGATAGGATGAAAATTCAAAGTCTTAATTTATCCTTGAAAGAATTTTTCTAGGATTTTGCATAAAATAAAATAATTTTGAATATTATTGGAGAATTAGATGCGTTTATCAAGTCTAAGTATCAAAATCGGCTCACGGACAGCAGAGTCAGTGACAGCACTCATTCAGACTTCAAAGGACCGCTCCGCACGTAACCTCTTAAAATAAAAAATTGCCGTTCTGGCGTTTTACGTTTTTGTCCTCAACGTTCCAGAAACTATTAATATTAATATAATCAAATTATTAAATACAGCAAAGCTTTTCGGCCAAAAAAAAATCATACTGCGAGGAAGAATCAGGCCGCAACTTTGAGTTGCTTTCCGGAGCAAGAAAGAGACAAGTTCTGGTAGGGCCCACCAAATCTGAAAAGACAAATTTACCCCTTAGTCGTAACAGGTGCGTAGGCTGCACTTGCGTGTAAGAAACAAGAATGACTGAAAACAAACAAATAAATAAACAAACCCTTATTCTTGCAACTTATTGTTTAGTTGCATATTATAAATTGTTGAGTTGCTTATCGAAATTAAAACAAATTGTTGACTGAAAATAGGTAGACTTGTCATTAATGTTTTGTAGAACGTCAATTACATATAATGGCTTCGTTTGGAAACCCGTTGAGAAAACGGACACAGATTCCGAGGTACTTTATGTGAGAGGAATTTTGTCTCGGCTTGCGTGAGAATGGATTTTGGGAGCCAAAACGGCATTCCTAAC
>JANTPZ010144076.1:0-23689 GCA_025593235.1 Vachellia pachyceras | reverse complement strand
TAATTTAGAAAAATTATTATCCCCAAAATACCCTTTGCTTTTCTCAAATTTTACAGGATTAATTTATCCTGTCCAAAATCCCTGAAACGGAACAATCGGAGAGCAAATTTCTTTTAGGGCCTTGAAAAATACTACATTTTTCACTGATTCTCAAGCCCTTTTCCTTTTTCCAAAATGCCCTCTAGATTTTCCAAAATTAATTTTCGAAATAATTATTTTCCGAGGATTTTTTCCCAATTTTCGGAAAAATCGCCTTAATTGTACGCTGGATAATAATTTTATCAAATACTATATAATTCACTGGATTTTTCATATTTTTCTCAAAAATTTTGAAGAGCTCCTTGTACCTTAAATAATTATTTTTCCCTTTTTCACCCTTCAAAATTATATAAATAAAAATCTAATTTGAATTTGGAAAATCCGTGTTTCGTCATTGTGATCCGTAAGTAGAGATCTATCTAGGGCATCTGTAAATTTTCTGATATTCTAGTCAACTGGTTGACTTTTGACTTTGACTTTTTCTTTGTCAAATGACCAAAATGCCCTTCAACTTTCTCATAATTACCATTTTGCCCTTACTTTCTCTACTTTTTTCCAAAATTACCATTTTGCCCTTACTTTTGATGCTAAAAGACCTTTATGCCCTTGGCCTTTTATTAAATGACATATGGGTCCCTTCCTATAAGGTTCCCCATCCTCATATTGCTTTTAGGGCAAATATACTTAATTTTAGAATTCACACGGAACTCCGTGCCTGAACTTCGGCCCTTAGTCTTTCTTTCTTTTTGAGCTTTCTACTTTTCGTCTCTAATTCATCATCATAATCATCCGATTAGCCTTTATTTCATTTAGTATGAAATTATGGATATTACAGATGGTAACCTGACTTAGAATCAATCTCAAATAAAACTTTGGCACCACTTGATTGATCTAACAGATCATTAATTCGGGGAAACAAATAATCATCTTTCATTATGATCTCAATAAGTTCATGGTAGTCTATTCATAACCGAAGACTCTCGTATTTTTTCACAAAGAAAACTGGGGTTTCCCAGGGCAACACATTGGGCCAAATAAACCCCTTCACGAGTAGCTCCTCAATCTGCTACTTTAACTCCGTCGTCTCACCTGGAGCAATTCAATGTAGAGTCTTCAAAACTTCAACTAGTCTCGGGTATTAAATCAAAGACAAACTCTACCTCCCACTAGAGGTAATCCATCGATTTCCTCAAATAACAAATTTGGGAGCTCCCTGACTACCGGAATATCCGAAAGGGATCCTTTCATTTCATATTCAAACCCTTCTGGAGGCATCTCTATATTTTCTTTGATATTTATGTCATTGATCTTTCATTTTGAAGGTTTTCGATATTCCTGCCCCCACATAATATCTCATACTTAGCTGGCCTAATTACTCTTTACTACCTTTGGAATCCCTTACAGTTTGTCATCTCTCAGGCCAATTTCCCTTACTATACTGCTTAGGCTTTCAAACACGCATAGCCCATCCATTACCTTTTCTATGCCAACCTACTAAGTCAAAGGATTCAACCATCCTTACTATTTCTTTTATAATCATCACCATGACACTGCAGAGAGGATTATCTCATGTATTATCGTGTACCCAAATTATTCAAGGGACTTTATCCTTAACTCATACCAGCCCATTCTTTCCTTTTCATTTTGGGGGTGTTCTGCATGCATACTTTTATCATGTGGGAATGTATGGAAAGAGAAGCACCCTATGTTTCACCATCAGTGCAACTATTCCACATTGTATGAAAAGAGAAGCACCCCATGTTTTACCATTGGTGCAACTATCTCATACTATTCCTGTCTATCAGGAAACAGCTCGCCTAATAGCAACGATTTATCCCACTGATCCCTGTTTATCAGGGTCCTGCCCTTTCCTGTTTATCAGAAAGTAGCGTGCCCTACCATGGCAACATCTTTCCAGTGTAGGAAGATCACCGCCCAAAACTTAGAGAGATACTTGTTGGCTAACACTTTCTCTAGCATCTTTCAGTTGGGTACATCACCTTTTCATCATATAGCAAAGTATTTTGTTCCTCTCCAAAAATTCTCATAACCTTTTAATCACTTAGCAGTGACATTTAATATTAATGAGAACTTCATTTCTCACTTTTTCGGTTGGCCTGATTGTTACACCTTTTCTGATGCCTAAAGATATATTATAATATCATTAATCACAACCACAAGTTGAAGGCATCACCAAGTCCCAAAAGATCTGTCTTTACTATTTCTAAGTGTAATATATGTCATCTGTCTCCAGTCCTCATCACTTGCATCGTTATGATAGGTTACCTGTTCCCTTTAGTAGCTCTTAGGATTCCTTGACCAATCCACCTTGGTCATTTCAACTTTTGCAATTTATTCATATAAGAATCCATTATCACATATAGATTTAAGCCTATATACCAGCAGATAATTCATCACGAAGTATCCTCAAACTCCGATGCTAGTACTATGCCTTTTTAATTCTTATTAGTCATAAAATAAATGGGGCCATCCTGGTTGGGACATCTGTTGTGGCTACTGCTGCACATAGGGAGTTGCAGCTATTACTATGTCTCTTACAGTCCATCCACTGTACTTATATTAATCGTAGGCTTTTAAAAATTTCCAGTACCTTTAATACACTTTACACTCTCACTGTGCTACTCTGACTCTTACGTTACCGGCCACAACTTCATCAACAATTTCTCAACGCAATTTCATTCTCAATATCTTAATATCTTGGAATAGCAGCCATCAAAGCCCACAGCCATTCTTTATCACCAGTTGTATCTAGGGCTAATTACTTTAGTTCATAAACCTCTCTGGCTCTCTGGATCCACGGCGAATGAAAACCTCACCTTTGCAGAGTCGTATGCTCTCGGAGTCTATTAGTGTCTACATTCAAATGGCATACTAGAAAAGTAGCTTTACCATTTTTAATCCCCTTATAATTCTTATTGTCTATAATCCACATCTGGGTTCTTGGGCTACTCTAGCACTTTATTCAAGCTTCGGGACAAAATTTGAACATTAGAATATGATTAGGCAGAGGTATAGGCAGATTTCATCTTCACAGAAGGCTTCTCTTCTTCAACCTTGATTGGCCTCTCTGGCTCAATTATAACAGGTTCTTCCTGTAACTGTGTCAACCAAATAACACATCTTAGTCTGAAAGCTCCTCTATAAGTACCAGTATCTTTACCGAGCTCTCGAGTTTCGGGGTAATCTAATCCAGCCCATATGCCTCTCTAGCTCATTTGGATATATGCTAACTGAAATCCTCGTCCATGTAGAGTGGTATACTCTCAGAGTCCTCGGGTGTTAGCATCCAGTATGTGCTGAAGAGAAATAATCTTTATCAAATACTGGCCTTCATATCCTTATCCCCTGCATATTCTGATAGTTCTTGTACTAGCTCCTTCTTGTTTTAGAACACATCATTTAAATTCTGAAATGATTCCATCACATTGGAACCAATCTCTAAAAGTTCCTTCTTATCATGTTCTTCCACTGGTATGCTTGGCTTTTCATGTTTAGCCAGTCACATTTATTCATATAATAATGAACATAAGATATAGCTATCTAACATGTACTCATAAGAGACAACCAATGCATAGCACATCATTTAGCTAATGACATGTCAATTTCATATGCATATTGAATAATAGTGCACAATATATCAATAACAATGCACAATTATTCCAAACAAATTCCAAACCTTTGCTCTGATACCATTACAATGTAACATTCCTCATTTTCCCCTATAAGCTTCATATTAGATCGCTATCGAACCACTTTAGGGTCTTAGATAACTTAACTCAACCAAATAAGTGAACTTGAAAATTTCATTTTCGGCTTACTATTCACCAGGTCATTTTCCAGATTTCTTGCCCAACTTTGAAAAATCATAACTAATTCTAAAAAAATCAAAATGGAGTGGTTCAAATTTCTATTTGAAGATTATGAAGTGATCTACAGGGGAAAAATATTCACTGGTTCCAAAGCTTGCCCATATGATACAGTTTATTACGTGAAAATCACTGTTCATTTGGTAATTTTCCAGTTTTCCAGATTTTTCTCTTAACTTTGGAAAATCATAACTCCTTATCTACACATCCAAATTAAACAAACTTTGGATTATTTTAAAGCTTAGAACATGTAGTATTTAACTGTAAAGTTTCAAGACATTTTGGAGTTCGTTTGCTAATTTTTATCACTATCCCAAAAACATGGCAGATTCTTGGGGTTTGGAACCCTTCACTTGAAACTTTAGCTTTTCTTTAAAAATTTTCCAAAGCATCTTTTTAGTTAAGTTTTATCCCCTTGCAACGCATGATAATTTCATTAACATCACTTAGCATTTAAACCCTTACTCATGCATGCATCATCATATATCCACCTACTAACGAAGTAAAGGTTTCTAATTACATAACTTCAACAATCCTCAACATAACTTCAAACTAATTCATAATTTCTACAATCAAGCTCATAATATCATGCCATCTTCAATCACCATAAACCTTGCTCTTACTCTTGTTTGCACTAGTACCTAAAATGGTTAGTTGGGGAGGGTGAGATTTCAAGGAAATCCCAGTAGCAAACACTCTAATAATACATCTACATGCATGATTATTACATCAAAACACGTATGCCATTTAACAAGAACATTCAATCATGTATTCATTAAGCCAAGGAAATCATTGCATAATAATCATCATGTTTCACACAATCAAAGTTTCATACAACAAACATGGCATTTAACACACATATATATAATCAATGCAAAGTAGATGCCAAAGTTCGGAGTGTTGCTATCTTGTCCTCTTAATTTCCCCTTTAGCTTGAATGCTTTCTTGACTACTTGAGGAACTAATTCCTGTCCCCAAACTCTTGCCTACACAATTCACAACATTATGGCCATTAAACACAAGCCATTTTTAGGATAAAAATCAATGTGAATCTCCCCAAATTATCCTCTTGAACTTTATGAGCCTTAAGACTTTAAACTTATCTTTAAAGTTTTTTAATGCTTCCCTAAACTTGTGGTCACTTTTACCCTACAAAAAAACTCATTTCTAACCCATTGGAAGCATCAAAATCATCAAAAGAACCATCCTTCACCAAATTCTAGAATTAGCTGAGACACATCCCCAAAATCATCAACATGAATTTTCGACTTTCAACACTTATACCATCATACTCTTGATCTCAAACTCATATTCATGGATGCTATAGTGTAATATCCATGATTTTTCAGTGATATAAATGATAATCTGTTAATTATGAAATGAATCAGAATTCAAAAATAGATAGTTCATAAAGGGAGTAAAGTTAGAGGCCAGAAGTCGCAGGATCAAATTTGGCCTAGTGTATGGAAGTCGGTAGGAACTTTAAAGTTAAGCGTGCTCGCCCTGGAGAAAT
Source organism: Vachellia pachyceras (assembly GCA_025593235.1). Classification (NCBI taxonomy): domain Eukaryota; kingdom Viridiplantae; phylum Streptophyta; class Magnoliopsida; order Fabales; family Fabaceae; genus Vachellia; species Vachellia pachyceras. The sequence goes on along the minus strand of JANTPZ010144076.1, from coordinate 18,250 downwards.
TTCAGGATGAGTGACCTCCTGGGATGTGCCAAGGGGGTCAGTGATCAAAAGATCAAGGGCCAAAAGGTTAAGTGCAAAATGGGAATTTATCAAAAGTTAGACTGTGAAAGGGAATTTTGGTCATTAAGAGAAAGTGTAAGGGCATTTTGGTCATTTGACAAAGTCAAAATCAAAGTCAAAAAGTCAAAATTTTGACCAAAAATAGAAAAATTCACAGATGCCCAAAAGATAGAGCAGAACTCATTGATTACCAGAAATTCAACCGATTATTGAAATTCGGTCTGGATAAGGAATTATGAAATTTTAAAGATTTAAGGTTAAAAATATTTATTTAAGGTACCAGGAGTTCCCTAAAACCAAAAACTAAAGTCTATAAAAATTCAGTGAAATTTATAGTATTTTACAAAATTATTGCCCAAAGTACGATTAAGGCGATTTTCCCGAAAAATGAGGAAAAAGGCCCCAAAAAACCCCAAAAACATAACTTACAACAAAAATTAATTTGGAACAATTTAGAAGGTATTTTGGGGGAAATATGAAGGGCTAGTTAATTTGGAACAATTTAGAATTTATTTTGGGGGAAATATGAAGGGCTAGAATATCAATGAAAAATGTAGAAAGTTATAAGGCCCTAAAAATGATTTATTCTAAAACTGCTCATTTTCAAGAGTTTTCGGTAAGATAAAATAATCCTGTTAATTTTAGATGGATTAAGGGAGAATTTGAGAATGATGATTTTAAAATATTTTAAAGGGAACTATGGAGATTAATTAAGGAGGAAAATATCTCCAAAAAAGTAGAAAAAGATTTACCAGAATAGAGTTATGTTTACTGGTAAAAAATGCAATCAGTAGAAGTAACTGAAGGGGATCCAGTTTGGTTACTCCAACCAGATTTCTAACCCCTTAGTTACAGTAATCATGACCTCTTTTTAATGCCCAATAAGAATCAAGAAAGTTTCATATGTGTGGCAAGATCCTAGCCCTTAAATTTCAAGATTCCATCTCATCCTTCCATTCTATTTAATAAGTTTTATAAATCAAGTTTTTCCCTCCTCTTCCACCATTCCAAAACCGAATTTGTGGGCAGATTTGGGAGCAAGGAGGACGCCATTTTTTGGAGCACAAGAGGAGCAAGAAGAGCTTAGGAAATCACAAGGTAAAGAGAGTTACAACTCATGCTATATATCAAAATCTTCCTCTCAACTTCTTCTACAACTTCCATGGATTGGAATTTTGATTTGAGCTCTCTTTCTCAAGTTTGGATGCTTAGGGTTCTTGAGAGCAAAGTGAGAAAGAGAGGGATTTAGAGCTATTCATTGATGATGATAAAAGCCTCCTTGTGTTGTAAGGAGTGTTTTGATATATATATATATATATATTTTTGGTTGTTTGAGTTTGTTTTGTGTTTTTGTAAATTTGGGAAATCATGGAGTTTTAGGGGATATGCTGCCCAATTTTCTATTTGATATAGGAGAGCTAAAAACAAGTTATACCATGCTTGAATATGATTTTGGAAACAAGAATCAAGTGTTACAAGTGATGAAAGTTGAATAATTCCATTTAAGGAATTTGTGTGCATGTCTCGGCCACAGCAGGTTCAGAGGGAAGGAAGTTTCTTTTGATGATTTTAATCTTCCAATAAGTCCAAAATGAGTTTTTGTGTAGGGTAAAAGTGGTAGCAAGTTTGTGGAAACCCTAGAAGACATTAGTGGCAAGTTAGGGTTTCTAAGGTTTTTAAAGTTCAAGAGTTGGTTCAAAAGAGGTTTACTTTGGTTTTTGTTTTGTAAATGGCTTGTACTTAATGGCCATAATGTTGTTGAATATATAGGCAAGTGTTTGGTCCAAGAGGATAAATTTTAAGGAGACGGAGAGAGCTTACAAGTTAAAAGGGAAAGTTAAAGAGTAAAGGTGGCAAGACCTTCTAACATAACTTTATGTTGTGAAATTGTATTGAAATTTTGCATGACTTATTGTATGCAAATAAAAGTGTGAATATGTGCTTGATGTGCTATGGCCATATGCATATTCATGTCTCTTGTGCACATTCATTCTATTATGCATTCACACTTATTATGAAACATGTCATGCATTTTATGAAACTTGTTAGAAAGTTTTGCTATTGGTATTTCTTTGAAATCTCACTCTCCCCCACTAACAATTTTAGGTGGGGACACTCTCAAGGGTAAGGAGAAAGTGGTTGATGCATGAGACAAATGTTAGTGGATAATGCTGTGGACTTTACTAGGAACTTTATGTATTTGTTTAAATGTTTTAATGTGTTATGTAATGTGATTTGTGAATGTAACATGGACTCATGATAATTAGTTTATGTTTTGAGAATACCCAATTACATAGATTAAAATGGTTAAGAAAGGTTTAGAAATCAAAATGGTAAGTTATGAAGTTGAGTAGAAATTTGGTTAAGTGTTGAAAGTAAAGCTGGTCATTTGCCCTACTTTACCCTGTCCAGAACATAGCAAATGAACTTCAAATGAACTGAAATTTTATGAAAACATAGTTCACATTGCAAGCTTTAAAAAAATATAAAGATAACTGGAAATTGAATTTTGTACAGAAAGTTATAATTGTCCAAAGTTGGCGAAAAATCACAGAAAATCATGGGAAAACGAAAATTTACCATATGAACAGTGCTTTTTCATGAATGAATCTGCACCAACTGGACAAGTTTTTTTTTCAAATGAGTATTTTTCCCTCTTAAAGGAATTTGTAAGAATCAAATAAAAGTTGGAACCACTTAGTTTCAATTTTTCTAGAATTAGTTATGAATTTTCAAAGTTGGCCCGAAAAACTATGAATAGTAACTTTCACCAAAATGAAAGTTTCAATTTGGTCCATTTTGACATTGTAAGTTGTTTGAGGCCATTAATTGGTTCCAAATCATTATAATGGAAGCTAAGAGGGATAAATAAGAGGTGTTACATATAGCTTGATTTTAACTCTCCCATATCAAGTAGAAATTTAGGCAGCCTCTCCCCTTAAAAGTTCGCCATTCCCAAATTTTACAAAATTCAAAAACAAGCCTCAACAACAACAATATATACATCAAAGTGCTCTTTTAAATATAAAGAGACTTTTGCAACCAACCAATAGCTCTAAATCCCTCTCTTTCTCACTTTTGTTCTCAAGAACCCTAAGTTTCAAACTTGAGAAAGAGAGATCAAATCAAAATTACAACCCATGGAAAGTGTAGAAGAGATCACAAGGAGCAAGAATATGTATGGCTTTAAGTAGCTAAGCCTCTTACCTTGGAATCTTGATAGCTTTTTCTCTTCTCTTCCATGGTGAAAATGGTGTCCTCTTCTCTCTCTTTTCTGGCCAAGCAAGTCAGCCAAATGGGGTGGAAGAGGAGAGAAAATCAATTAATAAAAACTCTCATAATTGATGGATGGTTAAGATTGAAACTTAGTGATTAAGTTTAATCTTAAAGGTTTAAGATGAAGCCACATATGAGACATTTGCTAAGCTCTCATTGGCTCTTTAAAAGTGGCTCATGATGGTTGTAACTAAGCATTAAAAATCTGGTTTGGTTAGCCAAACTGGATCCCTTTCGATTAATTTTACCCATTACACTTTTTATCTGTAAACATAACTTTATTCTACTTTTCTGGAGATATTTTCTTCCTTATTTAATCTCCATATTTTCCTCTTGAATATGGTAAAATTATTATCCACAAAAGACGCCTTAATTTTCTCAAAATTAATAGGGTTATTTTATCCTGTCTAAAATCCTTGAAAACGAGAAATCGGAGGTAAAATATTTTTAGGGCTTCAAAAATTACTACATTTTCAGTGATACTCTAGCCCGTTTTCTTCTCCCAAAATGCCCTCTAGGTTGTCTAAAATTGATTTTTGAAATAAATTGCATTTCGGGGATTTTCGGTTCTTTTTCCCGATTTTTGGGAAAATCGCCTTAATCATGCACTGGGCAATAATTTTATTAAATAATATAAAATTCACTGAATTTTTTCATGCCCTGAACTCAACTGATTAAGGTCTCTTGTTACATCAAATAATTATTTTTGGCTATGAAATCTTCAAAATTATATAAATAGAATTCTAGCCGATTTCCAACAATCCATCGAACTCTATCAATCAGTGAGTTCTGCTGTATCTTTTGGGCATCTGCGAATTTTTCTGATATTTTGGTCAACGGTTGACTTTTTGACTTTGATTTTGTCAAATGACCAAATGCCCTTACACTTTCTCTTAATGACCAAAATGCCCTTTCGTAGTCTAACTTTCATAAATTCCCATTTGCCTTTTGCCTTTTTTACCCTGGTCTTTTGTGAAATGACGTTTGGGCCCTTCTCGGGGGTCACCCATCCTTACACTACTCCAGGGTGAGCACGGTTAACTGCGGAGTTCTCATAAAATTTCTCCCGCTGAGCCAAGCCTGACTTTGGTTATCCAGCCCATCAGCATCAACTTTTTCCGTGCTTTCTATCTATGGGCTCTAACTTGACTTTTGACTACTAGTTTGGCCCTTTTTATCCAATGACCATATTGCCATTGGTCTTTATACTTAATGACATTTATGTCCCTCGCTTACATTCTTAGCAATTTCAAAGCCTTAGGGCTAAATTGACTAGGGTCTCTTTGGTCCATTGCCATCTTCTCTTTTTATACTTTTATTTCTGGGCCTTATCTTATCTCATAACTATCAGTTTAGCTTCTATTTCAGTTTACAGTAAAGGGTGGATATATCACATATATCGCACTCAGTGTTGTGCTGCTTAGGTTGTTTAGCCTCTGTGCTTTTGTCTTCCATACTTTACTACTTAAATTCATCCATTCCATAACACAAGAGATCAACATTTATTCAAGAACAAATCTTAAAGCAACAACACCAGTCACATATCATCAACAATGCACTTAACGTAATACAATATCAATGCGTAACTAGTGCATAAATAAGTCCAATCAAGCCCAAAACCTTGCTCTGATACCAAACAAATGTAACACTCCTTATTTTCCCCTGTAAGCTTCATATAAGTCACTATTAAACCACTTTAGGGCCTTGCATAATGTAATATTCATCCTTTTCTGTAAGCTGACATAGAGGCCAAATCGATAGTTATAAGATAAGACAAGGCCCAGAAATAAAAGTACAGAAAAAGGATATGTAAGTGGAATTACGAGACTCTGGTCAGATTAGTCCTAAGGCTTTGAGATTTCTAAGAATATAAGCCAGGGACATAAATGTCATTAAGTATAAAAGACCAAGGGCAATATGCTCATTGGATAAAAAAGGCCAAACTGGTAGTCAACAGTCAAGTTAGAGGCCACGGATAGAAAGTACGGAAAAAGTTGAAGCTGTTGGGCCGGAAGTCGCAGGATTAAATTTGGCCTGGTGGATGAAAGCCGGTAGGAATAGTAAAGTTAAGCGTGCTCACCCTAGGGAAATTTCATGATGAGTGACCTCTGGGAAATTGCCCTAAGAATCAGAAACCAAAAGATCAAGGGCCAAAAGGTTAAGGGCAAAATGGGAAATTATGAAAAGTAGACTGTGAAAGGGCATTTTGGTCATTAAGAGAAAGTGTAAGGGCATTTTGGTCATTTGATAAAGTCAAAGTCAAATTCAAATTCAAAAAGTCAAATGGTTGACCAAAAATCAGAAAAATCCACTGATGCCCAAAAGATAGAGCAGAACTCACTGATTACCAGAGATTCAACCGATTGTTGAAATTCGGTCTAGATGATGAATTATGGAATTTTGAAGATTTGATGACTGAAGATATTTATTTAAGGTATCAGGAGTTCTCTAAGGCCAAAAACCAGAGTCTAGAAAAGTTCAATGAATTTTATAGTATTTTACAAAATTATCGCCCAAAGTACAATTAAGGCGATTTTCCAGAAAATGAGGAAAAATGCCCAAAAATCCCCAAAAAATACAATTTATTACAAAAATTAATTTGGGACAATTAGAAGGTATTTTGGCGAAAAGAGAAGGGCTAAAATATCAATGAAAAATATAGAAAATTATAAGGCCCTAAAAATGCTTTATTATAAAACTGCTCGTTTCAGAAGTTTTCGGCAGGATAAAATAATCTCGTTAATTTTGGATGGATCAAGGGACAATTTGAGGATGATGATTTTAATATATTCAAGAGGGAATTATGGAGATTAAATGAGGAAGGAAACATCTCCAGAAAAGTAGAAAAAGATTTACCGGAATAAAGTTGTATTTACCGATAGAAAGTGTAATCGGTAGAAGTAACCGAATAGAGTTTGGTTTGGTTAGTGTAACCAAACCCAAACAGATTTTTACACCCCATGTGCAGCCCATTATGATACCTTTATGAGAACCAATGAGAAGCCAAGAAGTGTAAGGTATGGTGGAAAGTTTGGAGCCATTGGATCAAGCTTAATTTGTAAGATTGATTTCTAACCCTTGGATTAATCTTATCACTTCATTAAATTATTTTAAATTAGCACATGGGTGACATGAGCCATGACGTCACAAGTGTGAGTCACATAGACACATGGCAAGATCATTCTCTTCATAAATAATATGTATCCATTTGTAGTCGACATGACTCTACAATTTCAAAATACGTGAAGCATATTAGTAATCTCCCACTAAATTAATAACCCTCAATATAATTAGTGGGCTAAGATCCATATTTCAATTAAACTTAACTCCGCTTTGGCAAGGCATTAAATTCAAGTTATTTAGGTAGGTAACCCTTTACCAATTATATCATATGTAACTCTTAGGTTTTATGGGATTCGATCATCATATGACCGGCATGTTTAATCCCATCTAATGTCTTGAGATCCAAAACCGTTTTGATAATCTCAATTAAGTTAAGACAATAATGAAATGGGTGAGTAGCACCATTACTCACGATTGTCTTCCCAAAATAACTTAAATGCATCCACTTTGGTGGGACATACATGTGAGCGACCGAGGTTTTGACAACTATTCATTAATTGATGGCATTAAGATTTAAGATTCATTTGGAGGGTTTAACGAATTAATCTTATGAATATAACACAGGTTGTTATTGCATCTCATATAATATCATATTCAATAATCGTAAACTATTTTTGCATGATCTAATTAAAAACATATAATAAGCGTGAGACAACATGGCTGTCCTAACCTAAATCCTCCCAAGCTAATGAGAGGAATTCTATAAAAGATTAAAGATGACATTGAAAGAAACCTCGTTTGAACATGTGAGGGGAGTGAGATGAGAAAAGAATGTACATCATGAATATTTAGAGGAAGGCACGATACGCAAGCCGTATTTAAATTTTACAACCCCTTGTAAAACTAAAGCCATATTGTTTCATCATACCCATTCAATCATTCAAGATTAAATCACAATAAGCAATAATTTATACAATACAAATGATTCTAATTGTGTTCAGATTATATCGCGCTACGCATACGGGGTCGAGAGGCAACGCCCCCGCGGAGGTCCCGCTAGATTTTAATAGAGCATAAACCCGTGACCAAAACAGTACATCATATGCGAATGTTTTGAAAAACGCCCTTGTGTACACATCATATGTATACGAACATATACCCCTTTATACGAACATATTCAAAAATGCATACATGGTGTATCATATACAGAATTAAAACGCATATGTTATGTATCACATACATCACTCATACATGCTTACAACATACATGCTTCAAGAATACGAGAACCTATATATAATCTATATATATCATATTCTCAGTTATAACACACATATGAATTCAAGAAAGCCAACATCTCATGCTAATCACATAAGCTCAACCTAAACGCACAATTGACCTGGCTCTGATACCACTGTTGGGATTAGGACATGCAAGCAGTGGAATTTAAAATTTTCTAATCCCAAATACAGATATGTCAAAGGCGTTTAGATCGAGGAGATGAAGGTGTACCTTTTCTGTTTCGAGATTGTCCCTTCCTCTGCGTCTGGATCTCTTTAAACTCCACAACCTTCCGCACTCTTGCTTCTAATCATGAGGAGACAATGTTCTTTCAATCGCCTCCCTCTACCGGTATCCATGCGAACAGTCTCCAACAATAGCAGTATGCTAGGATCTCTTTGTTTCACTCTCTCTTTCTAGGGCTTCGTGGCTTAAGGGCGAATTCAAATTCAGAATGGGATGCCTCTTCTGTTCACAAGAACTTGTATTTATAAAGCTCATAGAGTGCATCATAATCAAGGATTAATCTTTTATTAATATTAAAATATTTAAATTTTAATTTCAAAAGGATATTCTAGATCTAATCTTAAAATTTGAATTTCAAAAGGATATTCTAGATCTAATCTTGAAATTCAGATTTCAAAAGATATTCTAGATCTAATCTTGAAATTCGGATTTCAAAAGATATTCTAGATCTAATCTTGAAATTTGAATTTCAAAAGGATATTCTAGATCTAATCTTGAAATTCAGATTTCAAAAGGATATTTTATATCTAATCTTGAAATTCGGATTTCAAAAGAATTCTAGATCTAATTGTGAAATTCGGATTTCAAAAAATATTCTAGATCTAATTTCAGAATTTGGATTTCAAAAGATATTTTAGATCTAATCTTGAAATTCAAAATTTGAAATTCAAAATGTGAAATTCGAATTTTGCAATCTTAATTTGGATTAAATAGATATGATCAAATCATATCCATTTAATTAATCTAAATAATGAGCCAACAGATTTAATTTATCTTTATAAATTAAATTGATGCTAGTTATTTAATTTATCAAATAAATTAAACTAACATACACAAATGTTATTTATATAATATTGTGCAATTTCGAATTTCAACATATATACACATATATTTAAAATTCGAATAAACCTTAGAAATAAAGCTTATGTTGGGATGTTCTTGCGTGGGACCCTATAGGCCCATATAAAGTTGGCAGTGGGCTAATCTCACCATAAGCTCACAAGTCGCAAGCGATCTCTAGCAAGACATTACGACCACCCAAATCATACAGGGATCGTTAACACGACGTAACCTTTTATGCAACCATATCACGTCCCTTTTATCACGCGATATCTCGGTCAAGGATGAGATATGGATGACGTCATCCTCCTATTCCCGACCATGACCTTCTTGATCCCTGAGCAGTCTGATCAAAGCAACGAAAAACCCCTTTTCGTTTTAGTATGGCCATACATTTCTCAGACTCACTCATCGAGGGGCCCAGTAATATCTCTCAACTAATGTAAGCGAAAAATCCCATCTTGATCACTCACATTCCTCCACATGAAAACTCCTAAGCCTGATCATAGCCTTTATCATCACCCGGTCAAATGTGACTTTTGACTAGGTCAAATCTTAGCGACTCTCATGTAGAAATCCATGATGATCTCAGGTCGAAGGGCATTGTGATGTGATTACATATGAGATAAGCTAATGACTTAATCCATGTAGCTTTCTCATAGCGGGTCGGTCCAGCACCTTGTACTCTTACAAGTGCATATGACTTTGACTTGTATCTCCATACATTATCAAAGTCATACTGGTCTTGCTTTATCTTTGTTTCCACATAGATAACTGACCAGGGACATTTAGAACAATATTCATAATTTTCCTATGGATTCATTTATCATATTAAACACGCAAATTTTATGATAATTAAATGGAGAAAATTCATTAAAATAAATAATGTGCGAAGTACAATGATTGGCCTAGGGCACAATTTTCAACAGTAGTTCCCGTGCGGGTCTGTCAAGGAAGTCTCCGAAAGCTTGAGCTACTTTATGTAAAAGTAGTGCTTCCATCTTTTTAGTTATGTTGTATTATTATATATTGCCACATTAGGGCTCATCATTCATACTTTGACTTATTTAACTGATTGATTTATTGATGGTTTATATTTAGTTTGAACCTCTGTGGTCTAACGCTCAATGATGGTTTCGATATTGACTAGTCAAAGGTTTTTAGATTGAATGTTTTGTTATTTGGCATTATAAGAAAAAGGACTTTACACTCACCATCTTGTTCTCACAATCATTTGAAATGAAAAGCTAGATTAATATAACCATTTAATTTTCATGCTCGCTATTCTACTACTCAAACAACATATCTATATTTGCATATTAGTTTTACTATTCAATCATCAGGGAAAATATCCTATACAAGAGAGTCTAACTTTTCAAAGTATACATGAAATCAGGGATAGGAAACTCTATAATCCTGATTCTAGCGCATCTCTACAGCTTTTTATGTGGAATGGTCACCATCAAAACCCAAGACCATTTGTTGTTCCTTGCTACACCTTTTGCAAGTTGATCACATTTAAAGGCCACTCTGGCCCTTTCTATTCAGGCTAATTAAAATCTTCATCCTTGAGGAGAAGTATAGTTCTGTAATCCATAGGTATTCGATTCCAAAATACACTCTATATAATCAAACTCATGGCGTTTGGATTTCCCATAAACTATCTCCTCTAGACGAGTTCAATAATCTACACTTGGATCTTCTAGTTACCTCTACATCTCGATTTAATCCCCAAGATGATACTATCATATTGGATCCTAATCTAGATGGAGTATATTCAGGTTCTCTTCCTGTTCTGGATCCTTTTCTACTGATATGATTGGCCTCTCTGGTTAAATCATGAAAGGCTCTTCCAATAGCTATCTTAGCCGTGTATCACCTCTTAATCTCTTCCTCAGGGAAAACTTGTCTGTAGGTACCGTCATCTCTACCAGGCTCATTAGTTCTGGATCTGACTCACATGGTTCATACTATTTTACTGAAGGCTCTGAGTACAAACTTATTTGTTGGGTGTGCACATATTACATTTTCACCCCAATGCCATGTTGATAGGGTTGTGTGACTTCTGATGCTTGAATACTCAAATTCATTCATTCCGAAATATACAAATGAACATTCATTCAAGTACAGGTCACAAAAACAACCAACACTTAACATCATGCCAACAAGCCTTCAACAAGATGCATAACAAGGCATAACCAATCCATAAACAAGCCTAATCAAACCCAGAAACTTGCTCTAATACCACCAAATGTAATGCTCCTTATTTTATCTCTTTAGCTCCATATTATATCATTATCAAACCACTCTAGGGCCTTACATAACTCAAATTGACTAAAGAAGTGGAATAAAAATTTTCAACCCGAGTTATTATTTATTTGGTCAATTTTCCAGATTTGTGGCCTAACTTTAAAAATTCATAACTAATTCTAGAAAAATTTAAATTGAGTGGTTCCAATTTCTATAAGAATCTTATAACCTTATCTATAGGACAAAAAATACTCATTTGTCTAAAATCTTGCTCAATTGATACAGTTCATTCTGTGAAGAATCACTGTTCATTTGGTCATTTTTCCATTTTCCAGATTTTTCCTTCAATTTTGGAAAATCATATCTCTTTATCTACACATCCATATTCAGTAAACTTTTGCTCTTTTTAAAGCTTGGAATGTGTAGTATTTAACTGGAAAAGTTCATGTTATTTGGACTTTATTTGCTATTTTTCGTCACTATTCAAAGATTGGGCAGTTTTAAGGGTCTTGGTCCATCAAGAATCATGAAATCTAAATGTTAGAAATGAAGAGAAAGGCGTAAGGATAAAAATAAGGAAGATTTCAACAAGAAATCAAAACTTTATTTTTGAAGGATTTTTACCCTCTTTATGTGCCTTCTCTTCCACCACTTCTTCTTCTTCTCTCTATTGCTCTCTCTTTGGTTAAATATGGCTAAAAATGGAGAATTTTCTGGACTCAAAGTATTTATATAGGGTTTATGGCATGTGTTAAATGAGTGGGTTGATTGAGCTATATTTCTTTATTAGTTTTGCTGAGGTTTTTAATGTATTTAATGCAATCTTGGCCCATCATGACTTTTCTTATGCTTAATTTAGAAACAATACTTGTTGATCTTGATTAGCTTGATTTTGGGTGCAATTTCCATGAAATATGACATGCTTACACTTAATTCTAATTGTAAGCAAGCGATGCTTCAAATAATTGCAATTTCATTTCAGGAACTGTAGTAAGGACTGAAAGGAAGCAGCTTTGGAATTTTCCACCATGGCGTATTCCAGCTTTTGCCGCGGCCAAACTCAAGTAGGCAAGCAAAGTGCTCTAGAGAGAGGTTTGGCGCAGCGAAGATTGTGAATCAGCAACCGGATCAGGATCCAAATGGAAAGACTAAACGACCCACGTATTGAACCCAACCCAGAGAGGTTAAGAAACCTTATTTAGGGTAATTTTATGAGAGAATGCAAGAGGGGGCAACAGCCACATGCAAAAACACTACTCCATCTCATTTTCTCTCCTCTTCCACACTCACAAACCCTAGCTACCATATTTCTTTCTTTCACCCTTCACTTCCAGACCATTATGCATCCACATTCTTCCATCAAGAGCATAAGCTGTGTCCTATGAGTAGTTAAACCTCTTCCTTCCTCTTGGAGATGGAGAAGGCTTAAGTTCAAGAGCTCAACAAGGGGAGTAGTAGTTTCAATATGCATTTATGCTATAGATTACTTAGTTGCTGAGTTAGGACTAGTAATTTATACTTAAATACTTGACTACGGTCGTAGCCAAACTTGGATTAAATTGTGTATTGATTTGCTTTATGTTTGACTTGGTAGTGTGAAGTCTCATTACTACCTATTCAATGCCATCTTTGTTATTCTCTCTTATCATCCTAGTTGTGATTGGTATTTGAGATGACAATGTTTTGTATTGGATTTTTCATTGAACAATTTCATTACACCACTAAGCGTTTTTAAAGGGTTTCATAGAATGGAGTTCATTGCATTGGATTTCTGACCCAGCGAGTTGTTGGGGGGTTTTAATAAGAAATTTAGTGTGAAACTATTATTCACCCTTATCATTTTTGAACTATGATAGCCTGAACCATCTCCAAGGGGATCCTTAATCGAATAGCTTGGTTTTCTTTAGCACTCCCTCAATCCAAAACCCAAAAAAAAGTTTTGTTTTAAGTGTTTTCATTATAACTTAAGATTTAGAAACAAACCATTTTTTTCTTCCTTACATTAAACTTAATTAACAAGCTAATTTAACTAGTTGCACCTAAGGCTCTATAGAGAATGACTTGGGGTTGCATCCTATAGTGCAATCCTTAGAAATCATAAGTGTTTTGATTCATTTCCAAGGCCTTGACCAATGACAAGTTTATATTCTCATTTGTGGCTGGATAAAAAATGTCAACATTGCCAGGGAACCTAGCAATTAGTTTAGGTTAGCTTGTTCCATTTTTTTGTTGTTTTTAAATTTTAGTAGCTGTGATTTTAAATTTATTTATAGTATAGGTTTACATTGTGCATAGTATAGCATTAAGTTTCTGGAAATATAAAACAAGGTACTAATTTTCTTCTGCATTTTGCAGTAGATTACGTAGTTTAGCCGAGGCCTACTTTATTTTTCATTTCGGCCAAATTTTCATTTCAAGGAGGGCCTCCCTCTTGGGTGTGATTCACCGCGACAAACTGATACTTTCGCCGCGGTATAACTTTGATTTTCAGCTGCTCAACCCTCTCGGGTTGGTTTCACCGTGACAAAATTTAATTTTCGCCTCAGCTAACTACCCTTCTCTGAGCCTTATTAATTCCATTAATCTCATTTTTCAGTATATACACATACCTGATACATACTATACACACTCACATAAGCACTTGCATCCACCCATTTCATCCTTTTGTTTGAGTTGTGTTTTGCAAATTAATTTTGAATTCCTTTTCCTATTGCTTACCTTGCATGCCTCTTAAAGCCGACCTTGTACCTTATGACCCAGAAATTGAAAGGACTCTTAGGTAGAACCATAAGGCAAAGAATGGTCAGGGGAGCAATAGGGTGGTCAGCAAAGTAGGACAAAGTATAGAAAATTTTGATTTAGTAAAAGTAGACAACGTAGGAAATCCTTCAGGAGAGAGAGAAATGGATGAGAACCAATCAAACCTCAGAACCAAAACCAACTGAGGAATGGTGGTAATGGAAGGAATGGTGAAGGAGAGCGAATTGGGGAAAACAATATTAACAATAGAAGAAGAATGATTAGGTAAGAAACTATCTCTGATGTGAATTATGATCCATTTACTGCTGCTTACCCTAATTATGATGTGAAATTTGAAATTACTTATGAACTCTTTGCCTAAATTTCATGGCTTGGCAGGAGAGGACCCCTACATCCACCTACAATCATTATCTATGATCTATCAGAGCATGAAATCGGTGGGAGCTTCTCTTGATCAAGTATTGTGGAAGGTGTTTCATCTCTTACTGGAAGGAAAGGTAAGGGAATGGCTTATGAGCCTTTTTAGACATGTAGCCAATGCGTACCAACATTGGTAGAATTTGATGAAAGCCTTTTTGGAGAAGTATTTCCCAGCATCTAGGACTTCATATATGAGGAAGGAAATCTATTCATCTAGACAAGAGTTTGATGAGTCTTTATATGATTGCTAGAATAGATTTCAAGATCTCCTATCTAGATGCCCTCATTACCAAATCCCAAATGAGCAACTGGTTCAGTACTTCTACAATGGGTTGATAAGTCAAGAGATGGGGATGTTAGATGCAGCCTCAAGAGGTTCACTAATTGACCTCACTGCTAAAGAGGCTTGGGAATTGATAAAGAAGTTGGCACTGAATCACCAACAATATAGTGTGAGAGATACTAGAGCAGTCAATGAGTTAGGAACTTCCACCACTCACAATCGGAGAATGGACACTCTAGAGTCTAAGGTTGACTCTTTAGAAAGTAAGGTAACATCTCAAATGTCTCTCATTACTGCTGAGCTGAAAAATATGAATGTGAGTAGACCGTAACCTTCAATGGAACTAGCTGCACCAAGTTGTAAAATGTGTGGTTTTGTTATGCACATATCAAGTGCTTGCCCTAGTAGATTTGAAGAAGTGTCTGTAATGTATCAAGGGAGACCCAATCAGACATGAGATCCCTACTCCAATACATCTAATGAAGGTTGGAAGGGAAATCTAAAATTCAGTTTGAGGGGTGAAGAAGTTAGTAGACCAAACAGATTCCAAAGAGGTGGAGGAGCTGGACCATCCGGTTCCCACATGCCATCTAACCAACAAGCCTTGAGTGTACCATAGAAAGATTACACAAATAAGCTTTTGCAAAACATGACAATGTTACTTAAGGAAGAGTAAGCTTCCACTACCAACCAATTTAATTCAATCGCCTCTCTCATCCAGAAAGACTCCTTAAAGAATGATGCTAGATATGCCTCTTTGGAGAAGAGGATGGATCAGTGGGAGACAAAAGCTAAAAATTTGAATTCCATTATCACTCAACTTTCTAACAATTTGAGTGAGTAACAAGCAAGAAGTAGTGGTTCCATCCCTTCCAATGCTGTTATTAATCCTAAGGGTCTTAATGTTATCAATTTGAGAAGTGGGAATCAAGTGAAATTCAACGAGGAGGAGGTAGAGGAGAAAGAAGAAGACAGCATTGAGTGTGAGAGGCTCCCACACCTCATAAGAAAGGGAAAGCACTTTGAGGGTGAGAAGGAGAAGGAACTCCTTGCTAAGAAAGAAGGATCATCATTATCAAACCATGAAGAAGAGGAAGCACATCTAGAGCAAGGGACTTCAAAATCAGTGGATCAAGTAGCAAGCTTGGACAAACCTCAAAGAAAGATAAGGAGGTAAGAATTGAAGAACTTCCTTTCACAAATTCTTATTTGATAAGTAGGAAAATTTATGAAAAGAAGTCTTTGATTTGTTCAATAAAGTAGAGGTAAACATTCCAATCCTTGATTTAGTGAAAAGAGTCCCTACATATGCCAAATACCTTAAAGACCTATGCACTAACAAGAGAAAATTTAGGCCAAATAAGAGGGTTCAAGTGAGCTCAATGTGTCAGCTCTATTTAAACCCCAAATCCCAGTTAAATGCTAAGATCCCGGATCTTTTACAATTCCTTGCACTATAGGGAAAGTGACCATTAGGGAGAGCTTCACTGAATTTAGGGGCTACTATAAATGTAATGCCCAAATTGGTCTAAGAAGCCCTAGGAGTAAAAACCTTGAAACCCACAACTATAGTGCTCCAATTACCTGATATGACGATTAGGCACCCAAATGGCATAATAGAGGATGTCTTATTAAAGGTGAAGGACTTGGTTTTCCCTGCTAACTTTTACGTGCTAGATATGTCCAACGAAACTATTCATGATTCTACTCTAATTTTGGGCAGACCCTTCTTAAGGATTGCTAATACCATTATTATTATAAAATAAGGGAGCATATCCATGGAAGTAGGGGAAAACAAGCTCAATTTTACTATCTATGAAGCCATGAAGCACCCTACAAGGATTACTCTCTGTTACATGTTAATGATATTAATATGGCTGTTGATTATGCATTCAATGATTTTGAGCTTGGAAATGATCTCACATATTCCTGTCTCTCAACCTATGCATCTTGTTTTAAGAAGGATACTTTGCGTCCTTGTTCATCTCTTGATTTTTAAAAAACTATCTATTTTTGCAAAACTCTTCAAACATGCACTCACTTATCATTGATTGACTGTATGATTTCCATGCCACATTCACACCCTAACCAATAGTCCAACACGTGCTTGAATTCCCCATCTTGTATCAGCAGTGATGACACCTTCAAGGGAGAAATTTCATTTGATTTTGCAGGAACATCATGCAAAACTTCACCGGAACCAGTAGCACCCGTGCACGAAAGGAATGGAAATGCTGAGGAAAATCATGGGAGCACTGATGAGACTCGTAAACCACCGTAATTCTCAAGTTGTTCCTTTTCCTCACTCAGTTAATTACATTTACTAATGATAATGATGTTTTGATGCTAGTGTGAATGTTCTAAGTATGGGGGAGGAACCTTTCCAGTAGGACTTAGAGTAGTTGCATATTCCTAAGTTGATTTTCATTTCAATAAACCCCCATTTTTCATATTTAGCCTCGCTCTATGAACTTGAGACTTGAGGAGATTTGTTTTTTATGCCTGAGTTTTGTGTTTGTGTGTTCCTTTGTTTGCACCCGCCCCTACTTTCATCTATGAACTTATTAGGCGAGTAGTAGCCCCAACTCCTTTCGAGCCCTTCATTGACATAAATAAGCTTGAGGCTAATGATTAGGCGACCCTAGCACCTCAAGTGCTAGATGCCCCTAGAGCACCCTAGCCCCAACTACCATTGAGGACCTGGCTACTGAATTCCAGTAATTCAGGGTTACCGTACTTCAGCAGTTTGAGAGGGACTAGAGGTACAACCGCAGGATGGACGCATTGATCACATAGAGCCTACACTTCGAACTGTCTCCAGAGGAGGATGACTTTAGTGGTGCTGGCCCATCTGACATAGGTCCATCCACGGAGAGAGGAGGCAGAGCTAACGAGGGTGGTGATGCGAAGGAGGCCACAGTAGATGTGGATTTCAAGGGTGACTCAGCCATGCAGGGGTAGTTGTAGTTTGTTTTCCTTTTATTTTTATGAACAATTGTGTTAGCTAGACCTTGTGCACTTCTTTTGGATAAGTTTGTTTATATTTTCCTTTGTTGTTTTCCTGGTTCCATTGCGTTCTTGCATGATCTTATGGTATTGCTTGTAAATTTTACGCTTCTTCTGTATGATGCCTTCCCTTTAAGTAATGAAGACAATACTTGATTTAAGTGTGGCGTTTAGAGTATTTCAGGCTTTACTCCGAATTTTAAAATGCAATTGGAACTTTTGAAAGGTTTATTGTTAGGTCATTTTGCTTAAACTTTGAAAATTTTCAAATTTCTAAAAAATTTTCACAAAAAGGAAGTTGATTTTTAGGAGGTTTTGAATTGCATTTTTGCTCTTAGATCTCTTTTGCCATGACCAACTAGTTTGTTCGCCACGACCAAAGTTGTTCAAATAAAGAATTTGCCTCTCGGGAATTACTCGTCGTGACCATCTTATGTTTTCGCCGTGGCTAAACCTCTAGTACACAAAACCACCCTCTTGGGTGTGGTTCGCCAGAACTAACTTAGTAGTTAGCTGTGGCAAAACCTTCAGTTTTTTTAAAACTCATTTTGGACTCATCAAAATCATCAAAATAATTCATCTTCCTCAGGGTCGGGTTATTTTGGGGAAAGAGAAGGGCTAAAATATCAATGAAAAATGAAGAAAATTATAAGGCCCTAAAAATGATTTATTCTAAAATAGCTCGTTTCAGGAATTTTAGACAGGATAAAGTAATCCTGTTAAATTTGACCGGATTAAGGGATAATTTGAGGATGATGATTTTAATAT